>JAPJBO010000290.1:0-243537 GCA_030068145.1 Diplonema papillatum
CCGCTCACCCCACTTTTCGTGTCGGGGAATCCCTTCCGGCACGAGCCACGGATCCCCTCCGACGACAGCCGACTTCTTCCCTTTCCTCTTCTCCGTAGTGTCATCGAAGGCCGCCCATCTCGCCGCACGCTCCGCCCTTTCTCTTCCGGACGATGTTCGATGTACTCCGCATACTCCGTCCGGAACGCTTCATAGCTTGGCTCCTGTTTGCACTCGTACATCTGGTTAACCGGCGCCCACTCCTTCTGCAACGCCGCATCGATCTGCCGCGCATTCGCCGTGTACTGCCCCTCCACCTTCAGCGCCACCAAGCCATCCGCCCTCTTCTTCCTGCACCACGGTAGCAACTGCGCTTTGTTCGCGCAGTGGAGGTTTTGCATCTTGTTCTCCAGCTGTGCAATCCTCCCTTTACGCGCTTGTGCCGTCAGTGAACGGCTTCTCGCTTCCAGCTTCTGCCTGACGGTCTGGGCGACGCTCAAGTCCGGTGGACGCCGCGGCAAATTGCGCACCTTCGGTAATTGTCCGGCCATAGAATCCAGACCAGACACCACGTTCTGCCACGTCTTCTCCAGCGACCTCGGCATGCACCCAGGTCCTTCCCCATTCAGAGCTTGCAACCCTCGGATATACGCGTCGAGGCCGTTCATCGCCTTCCGGACTCTGCTCGAGGCATATGTGTCTGCGCCCGTCCCGGTGTCCGTCGCAGATGCAATTCGCACCCTTTTGGGCACCCTCGTCTCACCTCTTCCTCGATAGGCGGCAACGGGCCCGTCGAGCAGCCCCTGTTCCTCTGCCAGCTCGATCAGAAACTGCTCGCACGCCTTCGTCGCCGACAGCCAGAGTGCTTCCACGTTCCCTGGTGCCGCATCGCCGAAGCGATTCTTCACCAACAACTCTTCCGCCCTTGCCGCTGTCCGCCCCTCGTCCACCTTGCTTATTTGCCGCAGTGACCTCGGCATCCGATACCTCTCACACGTGTCTGCGAACGCGGCGATGTCCAACTCCACCGTTACCATCTTGTGACTGGGCACCCGCTCCCCCTCCCCGTCCACGACGACGGTGGTCTCGCTCGCTACGAGTGCCTGCATCGCGACGTCGTTCAACAAGATGTGGTCGATGCGTGTGCCTCGCGTGCCTGTCTTCTCGTACGTCTTCGGGGCACCGCCAGCGGAGCAGATTTCCGCGGCGTCGTACCATCCCGACCGCAGCATGCTCGACATCGCCGCCGACGACGAGGGTTCTGCATTGAAATCCCCGGCCACAATCACTGGCACCCGTCCGAGACTTGATGCTTCCCGGTGCACCTCCGCAATGATCCTCTCCCTCTCCGACGCAGCCTTGTCCCCAGAATTCGCATATAGAGTGAATACATGCAAGAATTGGCTTCCCTTTCCAAGTCCGACGGCCACGTGCACCCATCTCCGGCTCAGTGATGGCTTCCCGACCACGAAGGCCGGCGCCGGTTTCTTCGCAAAAACTGCAACACCCGCTCCGCCGGCTTCCGCTACCCACGGTGACGCTTTGCCCTGCCGGTCAAGCCGCTCCCGACACGGTTCCCCCCACAGCGACTTCCAGCTTTGTCCGACGCCTTCCTCAAATTCCCTCTGACCCCAATCGGTCAAGAGCGTCTCCTGCACCGCCAGGATGTCTACCGCGGCACAGTCCAAGAAGTGTGCCCTTCCCCCCAATGAGGTCATGTTCAGCGTTCCAAACTTCAGTGTCTTCCCTTCCTCTCGTTGCAACACTCCGCCATCCCACTTCGGCGGCACCTTCTGTGACTCGGCGCTCGCTCTTTCATCCGCCGCGACCCTCCCCGCGTCTTCAATGCGCAATGCCGCAGTTTCCACCGTGTCCGTGCGTCGCGCCAGCTCTGCCATAGCGCTGCCCGGGAGTAGGAGTCGGTCGTAGTGTTCCGGTACATACGTGACTACCGCCTGCTCCCCTGTGGCGCCCGCGCGAGGTGCGTATCGTCGCAGGATGTGCGGTCTCCTGCTGTCCAGTACCCAGATTGTCGTCCCGGTGACCGTTGCGGCTGCCGTCAGCGTCATCTCGTCCCCGTACTCGTACGGTCCCCGCATCGCCTCCACGTAGAGACCCCAGCTGCCGTACCTTTCGGTCGGCGCGAAGTGTGCCTCGAACGTCGGGTCCTCCAACATCGCGTCCACAACACGCGCACGAAGCCCCCCTACCGACCATCCCGGCAGCCCGGCCACGACCGCTGCGAACTGGCAGGCACCGTCCCCAGGAATCTCCTGCACACTAGCTCCCATCGCGTCCGCCGCTTCCTTCAACCTAGACCCGAGCGTCTCGAGCGTCTTCCCTCCGCCACGCATCTCGTCGTTCGTCAGTCACGAACGCTTCGCCGACGCCGGTTGGTGCGCCTTCTTCGTCTTCGCTAACGGTGACTTCCCCGGCGTTCCCAGCGGACGCTTCGGTTGCGTCATGTGGACGTCTCGGCCCGTCCCATCTTCTGCTTCGCCGGTGTGGCGACGGGCGTCTTCGGCGCCTTCTTCTTGACCGGGGTCCGGTCTACGGGCATCGCCGGGGGTGTCTTCGGCCTCATCGTCGCGACCATCTCCGTCAGCTTCGCCATCTGAGCACTGAGTGCTGCGATGTCACCTCGCAGCGCGTCGTTCTTCGCGCGTAGCTCCGCGTTCTCCGCCCGGAGCTGTCGCACCGCGCCATTGTTGTCGCCCGCGCCCTTCGGTTGCTCGGGTGTGCTCGTCTTTTCCTGACCCTGCCGTCGCAACGCCTCGAGGTACGACGAGACCTTCGGCGTCCTCTCCGCCCTTGCATCCCACACCTGCGATTTCGGCCGCCGTCCGGACCTGTCTTCCTCGGTCTCGTCATCGACCTTCATCAGCGCTCCTCCCGCGCTTATCAGTCGATGCGGGGGCGGCTCCTCGCTGGCGACGACGCGCGTGTCCCCATGCGTCTTGCTCCGGTAGGACGCGACTTGGCGACATGTCCATCCCGCCGCCTTCATGGTCGCCTCAAGATCCGAAGCGGCATCGCGCGCCTGTGCCCCCCTCACCAGGTAATGCATCGCGGGCGGACCCTGCTTCGCCGCCGCTTCGCCCAGCGATTCCCGCACCCGCTCGGACATGCCGTCTTCGACCCTCACCCCCAGCCGCGCGCGACTACGAGCAAGGCCCAGGCAGCCTTTCCCCTGCGCGAGCACGAGAGCGCTCTTCAGCGATGCTTCCTCGTCAGCTAGCCACACGACGTCGTTCGTCTCCGACCCCTCCTTCCAGCGCGGTATGCGTAGAAAGAGACCCCTCCTGCCCGAAATTCTCAGCAACCTCCCGACCTGCTCCTCTTCGACGCGCACCATCATCTGAAATACGCGGTTTACCCGCCGCACGTTGAACATGCTGTGCGGACTCAGGTCCACCTTCGCCTCTCCCGCGAGCCGCCTGCACTCCGCCTTCAGCACCCGCCCCCCCGATGGCTCCTGCAGGGCCGCCAACGTCTCTGCCCCGCACCATCGTGCATCTATCTCGGCGCAAATCAGCACCGTCGATGTCGGCGGGCGGTCAACCTTCTTCACGTCCGCGGGCGCGTACACCACGTCTCCCTCCGGGGACCTCGTCACGTACCCCGGCAGCACTTTCTCCGCGCCGTCAACTCGGCACACCACGTCCGTCCGCCTGCTGCCCTCCAGAGCCGCCACCGTGACCACCGCCGAGCCCTCCGGCATCCCTTCACGCCGTATCCTGCGCGCGCTCGCCATGGGCGCGAACGCCACCGTCGCTTCCGCCAGCTCGGTGTGGTCAACCACCGGCACTCCCCAGTCTTCCTGCCTCAGCTCTATCCTCGCCTTCCTCGCCCCTCCGACTGCCTTCTCGCCTTCTTGTGCCTTCTTCTGTCCGTCCTCTTCCATCGCGCGCGCGGCCGTCGGCTTCTTGCCCGGCACCTCTATCCACCCTCCGTTGCGCTTCTTTTTCTTTTTCCCCTGTTTTCCACCCGACGCCTCTTGCTTCGCCACGCCGTCCCCGCCGCCGCTGGTTTCGTCGTTCTCACCTGCACTCGCCTTGCCTTTTCCGCCTTTACCGCCCGCTTTCTCTGCATCTGAACCCGCGACACCGTCACCGCCGTCGTCCCAGCAGAGCTCGCGCTCATCCCCCTCGTCATCCGCCCAGCTGGGAGCGTTCGTCGTACTCTGCTTCTTCGCGCCATCCGTCTGAGCCTGCCTTACCAGCCCGCTGACTGCGGCCATCAGATCAGCCATCTGCTTTCCCTGAGCCTGCACCTGGGCGGCGAGTTCCTTGAACCCCGGATCCGTCATTGCGCGCTCTCGGGGTTGTACCGCTTGATGTGTACGCGTGTGTGTGTGTGTGTCGTCGGTCTTCTCTCTTTGTCTTCGTCCTCTTGATACTTTCTTGGTGCTTCCTTTTACCGGGACGGATCCCGGTGCCGCTCTCCTTCGAGAGTGTCCACGGCAAGACACCAATAAAGTACGTAATCGTTTGGATTAGAATGCAAAGAATCTGTGGCGATAATCTGCATCGCCGACGGCGCGGTTATCTCTTCGCACGTGATGTGTCATGCTTTCGCCTCTTTAGCTCGTCTTGATCGTCGCGCTCAGGCGCGCGTTTGGTGCTTCGCTTCTTCTTCGATTGCTCGTCGAGGTTCATCGGTTGCGCGTCGATTTCTGCTTCTCGGCGCCTGAGCGATGGTCGTGGCACATCGACGCGTCCTTTGCGCCTTTTCGGTACCGGCTCCGCCGCGGAGTCCGATTGCCGCTTCTTCGCTGGCGTTGGTGCCGTCTTCCCGACCTTCGCTGCTGACGTCGGTGTTGATGTTGCGGGCTCTCGCTTGCCTTCTGCTGCTTCCTGCAGAATGAACACCACGTTCTCACGCTTCGCCTGTCTCGGCGCTGGCGCGGCGCCCTCCAGCTCCGCCTTCCTCTTCTTCGATGCTGCTTCTTCTCCTCTCGCCACGGTCGCCCGGTGGTGCCCCTTCCGACAGCACAGTTTGGGCCTTCGACTCCGCAAATCCGCGAGCCGGCTGCAGTGCGCACACGTCGGCATGCCATGATCAAGGCACCGGTGGTGTCCGTTGCGGCAGCACTCCGCGATCGTCTTGCACGTCGCGCATTGCGTCAGGCGGTGCTGCGCGCAGAACTTCACCGCAAGGCCGTCGTCTTCCTTGTGGTGGGCCTTACAGCACCACGCCACCGACTTGCCCCGGCGCTTGCAGACGTCGCACTTCACCTTTTGGTGCTCGTGGCACACCCGCTCACCCCACTTTTCGTGTCGGGGAACCCCTTCCGGCACGTACCACGGATCCCCTCCGACGACTGCCGACTTCTTGCCTTTCTTCTTCTCCGTAGCGTCGTTGAACACCGCCCATCTCGCCGCACGCTCCGCCCTTCCACCTCCGTACGTCGGGAAAAGATCCATCCCCCACGCCTCGCCGTTGAATTCGTGCCGAGCCGTCGTCAGCTGCGTCTCGAGCACTTCCATCGTCTCCGTACCACCACGGAAGATTGGCCTCATCTCGTACCCCGTGAGGCACGGCGGGGCTCCCACCGTTCTCAGCGACCCTATCGTCCCCAGTTTCCTTCCCGGCAGAGGCGGTTCGTCGCCGTTTCGCTCCAGCGCATCCCCGACGGTTTTCAAAAGCCTTGCGAGTACCCTCGCACGCATGCTCAACGGTGTCCCGTCCGTCGTTGCTACGACACTGCCCGGCAGATCGAGCCCGGTGTACACTTCAAAGTCGATGGCGAGCTCCGCTGTCGAAACGTCACCCGCTACCGACCAGCACATCCCATCCAGCCAATGTTGCAGCGCCCGGAACCACCTCTCTCCTCCGACCGCCGCGAAGGTCCCCGGTCCAGCGATCGCTTCGAAATTCAGTCGGCGCGGGGGGCAGTCGTCGGGGTGCAGTTGTCTCCAGGGGTGGCCGACCGCCCGGTCTCTTCCTTCCCTCTCCAGCCGTCGTCTCTCGTGCATGACCTCCGCCATGAACGTGTGCAGCACTTCGATGCTGACTCGACTTCCCTTCGGCAGAATCCCGTGTTCTTGCAGGCACGGGGGCCAAGTCGAGCGATCCGCGCCAACAATTTCGGCATACTGGTGTTGCGCTCGGATCCGTTCGTACGCCCGGCATTGCCACCAAATGTGGCCCAGGGTTTCCTCCGTCGGCTCGACACAGCGTCTGCACAGCCCGTCACCTCCCCACAGCTTGGCAGCATGTGACTCCGTCATCACCGACCCAGCCACGACCTCGGCAACGTCCCGTGCAGCCGTCAGCGTTGTCGACGCCTTCAGCCCGTAGGCATTCGTCGCGACGTAGTCTACACCTGCCCGCACCCCTCCGAAGTCTACCCGCCTCTTCTCAAGCCCCGCTAGTCGCCAGCCGCGAATCACCCTTCTCAGCGTGTGCCCTCGCTCCCCCCTGCTTTGTCGCACCAGCCCCAGCACGTTCCCTGCCTCGTCCTCGGCGTTGTCGAAATCTTCCGTCCATCGCATACCGAGCTTTTTCGCATGCTCGGCCGCAATACCGATCGGTCCCCATGCGCGGATTCTGCTGCCATACGCCTTTCGAACTGTTGCGACGCGGGCCCTCCACGCCGGCCTCCTTCGGCACACTTCTGCGATCATGCCGAGCGACCGATACGGCAGCACTGTGTACGGGTCGAGCAAGTGGGCCTTGTTTAGAATGCCCAACACGGCCTCCTGCGCCCGATGCAGCCTCACCGGGTCCCAGACGCCTCTGAGTAGTGCTGCGGTGAACTTCCCCAGCCCCCGCACCGTCGGAAGCGCGAACTCCGAGCCGTATGTCGCCGCCGGTAAAACTGCCATCGCCGCTAGTCCCGACCTCTGCGTCATCGAGATCGGCAGAGCTCCCAACCGTTCGGCCTCCTCTGCGCGCTGGTCGTAGCGCAGGTCCGTTGTCCTGCGTGTTCGCTTCGTGCCGACTAGGCACCCTACGATGGTGAGCTCCTCCTTCGTCGCGATAAGTGCGCCGCCTACCCTCAACTTCGCTTCATACCCCTTCGGCGTCCCAAAAGCAAACGTCTTCGGTATCCCGATCGACATGCCGGTGTTCGAACAGAATTTGTCGACTTCCACCAAGGCGTTCTGCAAGCAGGCTTCCCTGAGACGCGACAGGAGGGTGAGGTCGTCCGCGAAGGATTCGCTCGTCACCCCCCCCACGTCGTCCACTCTGCGCACCACGATGGAGAGCAGCGCGTTGATGAGGATCACGCTCAGGGGGCAGCCCTGCAGTATCCCATTGGTGGTGAAGAAGACACCTCCCACTGCTTGTACCGCCTTCGTGGTCGCGCGTAAATGTCGCGCAGCGGCCCGAGGATTCTCTCATGGAGGCCCAGCTCCCCCACCAGCTTCAACACGATGTCTCGCGGCACCTTGTCAAAACACTTGGCAAAGTCTAGGGCCACGCCGTATAGCTCCTTACCCGTCAAGAGCGCTTCTTCGATTTGCGAGGCGATTTCGAATACCACGTCCACGGTTCCGTGTTTGGGCCTGAACCCGTGCTGGCTATTCGCTATCCATTTCTCCTGCCACTGGACGACGTCCCTGAGCCGCGTACTCGCCCACAAGCGATAGATCGCACTTGTGACGGTGATCGGCCGCAACGCCAGCGGGTCAAGAGTTTCGTCCTTCGGGATCAGTGTGACCGCGGCTTCCAACAACGCGTCTGGCCACGTCCCGGTCGCTTCTATCGCGTTGAACACCGCTGCCAGGGCGTTCAGTAGCGGCAATGGCAGCTTCTTCAGCTCCGCTGTGTTCCATCCGTCCACACCTGGGACACCGCCATCCCTCTTCTTTCCAAGAATGCTTCTCAGATCCTCGCCCGTCAAATCTCGGCATTCCATCGGACGATGTTCGATGTACTCCGCATACTCCGTCCGGAACGCTTCATAGCTTGGCTCCTGTTTGCACTCGTACATCCGGTTAACCGGCGCCCACTCCTTCTGCAACGCCGCATCGATCTGCCGCGCATTCGCCGTGTACTGCCCCTCCACCTTCAGCGCCACCAGGCCATCCGCCCTCTTCTTCCTGCACCACGGTAGCAACTGCGCTTTGTTCGCGCAGTGGAGGTTTTGCATCTTGTTCTCCAGCTGTGCAATCCTCCCTTTACGCGCTTGTGCCGTCAGTGAACGGCTTCTCGCTTCCAGCTTCTGCCTGACGGTCTGGGCGACGCTCAAGTCCGGTGGACGCCGCGGCAAATTGCGCACCTTCGGTAATTGTCCGGCCATAGAATCCAGACCAGACACCACGTTCTGCCACGTCTTCTCCAGCGACCTCGGCATGCACCCAGGTCCTTCCCCATTCAGAGCTTGCAACCCTCGGATATACGCGTCGAGGCCGTTCATCGCCTTCCGGACTCTGCTCGAGGCATATGTGTCTGCGCCCGTCCCGGTGTCCGTCGCAGATGCAATTCGCACCCTTTTGGGCACCCTCGTCTCACCTCTTCCTCGATAGGCGGCAACGGGCCCGTCGAGCAGCCCCTGTTCCTCTGCCAGCTCGATCAGAAACTGCTCGCACGCCTTCGTCGCCGACAGCCAGAGTGCTTCCACGTTCCCTGGTGCCGCATCGCCGAAGCGATTCTTCACCAACAACTCTTCCGCCCTTGCCGCTGTCCGCCCCTCGTCCACCTTGCTTATTTGCCGCAGTGACCTCGGCATTCGATACCTCTCACACGTGTCTGCGAACGCGGCGATGTCCAACTCCACCGTTACCATCTTGTGACTGGGCACCCGCTGCCCCTCCCCGTCCACGACGACGGTGGTCTCGCTCGCTACGAGTGCCTGCATCGCGACGTCGTTCAACAAGATGTGGTCGATGCGTGTGCCTCGCGTGCCTGTCTTCTCGTACGTCTTCGGGGCACCGCCAGCGGAGCAGATTTCCGCGGCGTCGTACCATCCCGACCGCAGCATGCTCGACATCGCCGCCGACGACGAGGGTTCTGCATTGAAGTCCCCGGCCACAACCACTGGCACCCGTCCGAGACTCGATGCTTCCCGGTGCACCTCCGCAATGATCCTCTCCCTCTCCGACGCAGCCTTTTCTCCAGAGTTCGCATATAGAGTGAATATATGCAAGAATTGGCTTCCTTTTCCAAGTCCGACGGCCACGTGCACCCACCTTCGGCTCAGTGATGGCTTCCCGACCACGAAGGCCGGCGCCGGTTTCTTCGCAAAAACTGCAACACCCGCTCCGCCGGCTTCCGCTACCCACGGTGACGCTTTGCCCTGCCGGTCAAGCCGTTCCCGACACGGTTCCCCCCACAGCGACTTCCAGCTTTGTCGGACGCCGTCCTCGAATTCCCTCTGACCCCATTCGGTCAAGAGCGTCTCCTGTACCGCCAGGATGTCTACCGCGGCACAGTCCAAGAAGTGTGCCCTTCCCCCCAAGGAGGTCATGTTCAGCGTTCCAAACTTCAGTGTCTTCCCTTCCTCTCGTTGCAACACTCCGCCATCCCACTTCGGCGGCACCTCCCGTGACTCGGCGCTCGCTCTTTCATCCGCCGCGACCCTCCCCGCGTCTTCAATGCGCAATGCCGCAGTTTCCACCGTGTCTGTGCGTCGCGCCAGCTCTGCCATTGCGCTGCCCGGGAGTAGGAGTCGGTCGTAGTGTTCCGGTACATACGTGACTACCGCCTGCTCCCCTGTGGCGCCCGCATCGTCGCAGGACGTGCGGCCTCCTGCTGTCCAGTACCCAGATTGTCGTCCCGGTGACCGTTGCGGCTGCCGTCAGCGTCATCTCGTCCCCGTACTCGTATGGCCCCCGCATCGCCTCCACGTAGAACTCCCAGCTGCCGTACCTTTCGGACGGCGCGAAGTGTGCCTCGAACGTCGGGTCCTCCAACATCGCGTCCACAACACGCGCACGAAGCCCCCCTACCGACCATCCCGGCAGCCCGGCCACGACCGCTGCGAACTGGCAGGCACCGTCCCCAGGAATCTCTTGCACACTAGCTCCCATCCCGTCCGCCGCTTCCTTCAACCTAGACCCCAGCGTTTCGAGCGTCTTCCCTCCGCCACGCATCTCGTCGTTCGTCAGTCACGAACGCTTCGCCGACGCCGGTTGGTGCGCCTTCTTCGTCTTCGCTAGCGGTGACTTCCCCGGCGTTCCCAGCGGACGCTTCGGCTGTGTCATGTGGACGTCTTCAGACGGAGCCTCGACCCGTCCCGTCTTCTGCTTCGTCGGTGTGGCGACGGGCGTCTTCGGCGCCTTCTTTTTGATCGGGGTTCGGTCTACGGGCATCGCCGGGGGTGTCTTCGGCCTCATTGTTGCGACCATCTCAGTCAGCTTCGCCATCTGAGCACTGAGTGCTGCGATGTCACCTCGCAGCGCGTCGTTCTTCGCGCGTAGCTCCGCGTTCTCCGCCCTGAGCTGTCGCACCGCGCCATTGTTGTCGCCTGCGCCCTCGGTTGCTCGGGTATGCTCGTCTTTTCCTGACCCTGCCGTCGCATCGCCTCGAGATATGACGAGACCTTCGGCGTCCTCTCCGCCCTCGCATCCCACACCTGCGATTTCGGCCGCCGTCCGGACCTGTCTTCCTCGGTCTCGTCGTCGACCTTCATCAGCGCACCTCCCGCGCTTATCAGTCGATGCGGGGGCGACTCCTCGCTGGCGACGACGCGCGTGTCCCCATGCGTCTTGCTCCGGTAGGACGCGACTTGGCGACATGTCCATCCCGCCGCCTTCATGGTCGCCTCAAGATCCGAAGCGGCATCGCGCGCCTGTGCCCCCCTCACCAGGTAATGCATCGCGGGCGGCCCCTGCTTCGCCGCCGCTTCGCCCAACAATTCCCGCACCCGCTCGGACATGCCGTCCTTCGACCCTCACCCCCAGCCGCGCGCGAATACGAGCAAGGCCCAGGCAGCCTTTCCCTTGCGCGAGCACGAGAGCGCTCTTCAGCGATGCTTCCTCGTCAGCTAGCCACACGACGTCGCTCGTCTCCGACCCCTCCTTCCAGCGCGGTACGCGTAGAAAGAGACCCCTCCTGCCCTAAATTCTCAGCAATCTCTCGACCTGCTCCTCTTCGACGCGTACCATCATCTGAAATACGCCGCACGTTGAACATGCTGTGCGGACTCAGGTCCACCTTCGCCTCTCCCGCGAGCCGCCTGCACTCCGCCTTCAGCACCCGCCCCCCCGATGGCTCCTGCAGGGCCGCTAACGTCTCTGCCCCGCACCATCGTGCATCTATCTCGGCGCAAATCAGCAAGAGTGCATCGAATGTTGGTATTCGTCTGGTACAAGCGTCTCGCCAGCTGGCGTCCGTCTTCGTCGAGAAACACGCAGCAGAGGAAGACCTGCAGGTGGCTCTGTCAGCCATCTTGGCAAAAAAACAAACTGCTGCTAAGTTCCAGTGGTCGGATACACATTTGGACAGAACAGCTGAAAAACCAAAGCCTGATTTCACATGCGCACCCTGTGGTTTCACCGCGAGCGGGACAACTGCTGTGGGTTTCATTGAGTTGAAGAGCGGAACAGTACCCGTGTCCCGACCTGACTGCTTAGGTCAACTCGCGGGGTATCTACACACAGCGTTAGAAAATCAATCGAGCCTCGATGTAGTTTACGGCGTTGTTGCCAGCTGGAAGGAAGCAGTCGCTGTTGTAGCTCGGCGGGAAGGTACAGGAGCAGTAAAATACTACGAAGACCCAGTCACGACCTTCCCCGCAGACCTAGTAAATGGAATCACCAAGATTTGTTGCACCGTCAAGGAGCCCATTACCATCAGCAAGTATCGCTTCGCAAAGCGGTTTGGGCACGGTTCATCATGTGCGGCATATACAGTCGTTGATCAAACTGCTACAACCATGAGAGCCGTTGGAAAGGTCTTTTCCAACGTGGACGCTTTCAGAAATGAGGTCTTGATGCTAGAAAAGGTGAGCGTGGCAGATACCAACGATTCTAGCTAAGGATGAGCGAAAACTGTCTGTCGTGGTTTCCCCAAGAGGTCGTCACTTCCGCTGTCGGGAAGGAGTGCTGTTGGAATGGCCACATGCGAAGCAGCTGCTGAATGTTCTGCTTCATGTGCATCGCTTGGGGATTGTCTATTGTGATGTCCGACCAGCGAATTTCTTCTATGACCCGACAAGCCAGAAGGCATTCCTCAACGATTGGGCCAGTGCGTTCGACACTACGAGCAACGGTCAGTACAACTCTGGGCGCTTAGCACTCCCCGACTGCTTCAAGATCCCAAATCGGGCTGATGATCTTCCCTCCGCAAGAGATGATTTGTACAGCTTTATACTTTCTTGCTATGTTGTCAGAACGTGTGAAAAGGTTGAGGGAGCCATCGAAACATTTGCCATGCAACTCCTTCCATCGACACACTGGTGGGAATTGCTGAGTTTTGTCAAGACGAATTGGACGAACTCGCAGGAGATTAGCAAACGGCTGCAAATACTACTTTCCCCACAACGAATGCTCTCACCTGGTGGCATGGAGTCACCATCCGAAGAAATTGCCATGGACCCTCGGACTTCCAGGAAAAGGCACCAGGATGGTGGTGCACCTCCGCCAAAGCTGCGGAAGTCCTAGTTGTTCTGTGTACTTCTCTGGGGCGCAGCTCGCGCTGGTTGATGGGGGTAGCAAAGATTTCACGAACAGGAAGTACCACACACCACTTGAAGTTTCGAGTCTTCCTTTTCTGCTGCCCAAGCTTCCGTTCTATGTTTCACAAAGTCGTGGTACGTCCGTTTATCACAGACTTGCAGAACTCGCTTACCAATGATGAGTGTGTTCGGATAGAGCCTCCATGCAAAAGGCAGAAGCAGCTGATTTACAGCCAGACCAAAACTCTTTGCCCAAACTACCTAGGTTCCAGGGGAACTTCCATAGCGCGGTGGAAGATCACGATCCCAAATCTCGCCCACCCTCTAACCCAACAACCAAGGCTCTAAGGCGTCCACGTACTCAACCTGTCCAATAATGCCAGTCTGGCCCCTTCAAAATGAACACACTCATCATTATACTATCTGCGGGTAGCTGCGGCTGGCGCTTAATCTCACCGATGGAAATGCCACCGACCAGCCGCCAGTAGGCTCTCGCACGGTGGTTCGGTAGGACCGTGACATCGCAATGGGGCATGTCAGAAGAAGAGAGATACAAGATTGACGGACACCCGCGCGGCGTACCCAGCGAACCGCGATCTCGAGTTGAAACCCGAGTGTTGCAGCCTTCGACTATCGAAAGTTTTGTCGAAACGCACCCCGCGCGACGTTCAGGACTGTTGAACTCTCACCGCAACCCCTCGGAATCATCAAGCTCATCGTCACACTCATCTTTGAGCTCATCGTCCAGGAATTTCACCAACAACGGGCAAAAGTGCCAACAGCGGACCGGCCAAACATGGCGGAACATGTGCGCAAGGACTTTGCCAGCTACTCGAAGATCCTCGGCTCCCAAGAGGCGGCTCGCACCTATGCGGATGATGTGGAGCATGGTAGCAAGTGGATGGACTTGCTAACTCTTCGCGCGGTAGCTGACATGTGGTCAGTGTGCACCTGTCATCAGGATCGGGGCCGAGACGAGAGAGCCTCGCAGGGTCCTGGTGGTAGCTTTCGGAACGGCCACTACGAGAAGGTTGAGGCTTCCAGGGAGGGGAGGATAAAGCTCTGAGTCGGCGATCAAGGCCACCATATGCAAAGACAGGGGGAGCCCGGCCACGGCCCACCACCAACGATTTAAAAGCTACAGTAGAGAGTTGTTTCTACACAGTGCACTACAATGTTGGACCTCCCTTCATTTTCCGACACTGAGAAGGTGTGGGATTTGCTAAAGGAGGGACACATTCTCGTGTCGGAGAAGCGCAACGAGTCGGGAGTCGAATTTCTATTCCCCTACCATTGTGGAGACGAAGTCCTGCGCGGTGGCGGTCAAGTCAAACTCACAGGGCAGGATCGGGTGGATTCTACTACCTGCGAAAAGATGAAAAAAACACTCGATTCAGATCCATCGACGAAAGAATGCGTTTGGACCGTTCATCCCTCTTTACCCCGCTTTTACCCCGCTGCAGGGATGAGATGATACGTTTAGGTACCAGGGTGGGCCTGGACCTGGAGAAAAGCATGAAACGCCCTAGAGAAACTGACGAACGGGAAGAAAGATGAACGACAGAGCAAAGTACCTCGCAACTAATCCTTGCCTTCCCTTATACTTGTGTGGTATCGCATCTCAGCACCGAACCGCACACATGAACGATATGGTTGTTCTGTGTCATCCGGTCGATGTAATTGTTACTGGTTTCAGTGCTTGTGTGGTATCATGCTCGTGATCTTCTTCCAACCTTTCACAAAGAAGATCCGGGCTCCTTCGGCTACTCGGCCGTGAGGGAACCATCCTTCTTCTAACCCATGGAATGACATCATTCCACCCCCCATTTCTCATCAGCCGTGCTTGCCCTTGCTCTCTTGTAGCTTGTTGAACCGGTTGTCGCGAGGACCATCTGATGCATAGCCTCTGAATCATTCGGGGAGTGCTCTTAAATAACGATTATACAGTCGCGTTGTCGGAAGTAGCTGTTATTCAGGAGTTCCTTCCGGTGACGATTTCTGTGGTGGGTTCTTCATTCTCTCTTCCGCATCCACGTCTGACCTTCGTTGTGGATGCTACCAGGGTTCAGAGCGACGCTATGCTGCGCCCCGCTTCCCCCTTTTTGTTTTTATGTCCTCTACTCCTTGCCCCTTTCTCTGCTGCTTCTGAACATTTCTTCCGTTCCCGAGTAGAAAATGTGGCCTCTTCTCCTTTTGTTACCGATTTTCAAGTTCCTTTGCATTGGCAAAAGGGAACCGTACCGCTTGGTTAAGCTCTTGCGTCGATGATGTGTGTGTCTGTGCCCATCGCTGGCTTTAGTTCGACGATGTTTCATCAGTCACGACACTCGACGCAACCTTGAATGCTGCACAGGTGTCCTTGGCCTTCATGCGACCCCGGTCAGGAATTGACGAGAACTGTGTATGCATCCGCCTGACCATGTGGGGGGGGGCTTGGTGAGGTGGTAGGTAGGAGGCTGGTAACGTGGAGGGCGTTAAAGATACCCGCTACAAAGTCATGTGCTGCAAGCAGCAGTCGACTGACTGAGCGAGAGCTGTCGATAAAATGTGACGGGTGGGTGATGAACTTGACGTAAGTTTCACCAATCGCAAGCAATCGCGTGTCTGCGCGTGTTGAGCACCCCTTCGACAACCAAGATGCGAGAGTCTTGGTGTGTTACAGCTTGGTAAGCGTGTCAAACACACGAACCGGTTCAAAGAAGGGGGCTGGAGTTCGGCGATAGGCCTCCTGGGGAACCCGCCGCATTACAAGTCCATCTCGTGGAGGTCGGCGGTCACCGACCCATCTTCCCTCTCAACGAACAGGGTGCCTCTCGGCTGCTTGCACCAGTCGTAGACAGGCCTGGGGTTGTCGATCGCCCCCGACGCATCTTTTCCAGCCTTTTGGCTCTCGCGTCCTTTCGTGCTCCTTTTTCAACAAGTGCGACTGCAGCTCAGGCAATGCAGGCGGGTTCGCCTCTCACAGGCGCGAATCGACGTGCTTGGTGAAGGCCACCAGGCAAGGACCGTGCGGGCACCGCGGAAGACGCGGAAAGTCATGAAAGCGCGAGGGACCGGATCTGGAAGACCCCGGAAGCGTTAGGCTGCGCGTCGCCTGCGGAAGGTCCCCGAATTTCCCCGAAACTCCCCGATATTTTTGTCTGGACCAGGTGGAGCCTTGTGTCTTGCAGATCACGTGAGGTAGGTACAAACCCCAGGTTCCTTATGAAATTGCAGCCAAACACTTGTTATAACAAGCAATCGCTTGTTATATAACAAGTGATCACTTGTTATATAACAAGTGGCACTTGTTATATAACAAGTGATCACTTGTTATATAACAAGCAATCACTTGTTATATAACAAGCAATCACTTGTTATATAACAAGTGATCACTTGTTATATAACAAGTGGCACTTGTTATACATTTTCACTTGTTAGGTCACTTGTTATATAACAAGTGATTGTGCATGACAAGTGAGTCGTGCATGAGCCTCATGCGTCGTTAAGCAGCGGCAGCCAGGACTTGTCGTGGCACCGCTAACGTTTGAATTGAAGACAGACCCAGCGAAGTTCTGCCTCAGAAGCTGGTCATGAGGGTGTGCCGAGTCACACCCGAAAAGCGGGTGTGCGTGAAAGTCCACACCCAAGACTCGGATGTGACTAGCCAGTGAGGAAATGTATGAATCCACCGCAACGACGACACCACCGGGGGGCAACCGGGGTGGACAAACCACCAACCTCGCACCCGGCACTCAGGACTTCCTCGCGAACGTGAACTCGGTGTCGGTCGCAAGAACTATGGAAATGGCAAGACACATAGGAACTAGGAGCGCGCGCTAAAATAAGCCGAATAGTCGGCAATAGGCAACAAAGACACACGCACAAGTACACGTACTGCCACTGCAGCAGATACGATACGCACACTAACCTACGATACCTTAAAGGAACCTTTACGACAATGGTCACCCGGAGACTAATCAACCCCGGATCCCTAAGTGAACTTGCACTCTAAAACCCCCAGATTTACCTGTGTTTATTACGCGAGAGCCGCAGGCGCGCGCTGGCCCCGTTTCCTCGTTTGCACCTTCCAGCTGCCACCTTGAGTATTTTCCACGAAGCAGGTGCTCATTCAAAGAAGGGCCGGGCGGGTCGAAAAAAAGACCACGAAAAACCCGTGGCGCAGCCCCCCCCCGAGGCGCAGACGGGACCAGTGCGGTGTTGAGCACATACCCATTCCAAGCACGTTGTCTTGCAATCCCCCGTTGGGCTAGTGCGGTGTTGAGCACAAACCCATTCCAAGCACCTTGTCTTGCAATCCCCCGTTAGGCCACCCCCGAGGCGCAAACGAGACCAGTGCGGTGTTGAGCACATAGCACGTTGTCTTGCAATCCCCCGTTGGGCTAGTGCGGTGTTGAGCACAAACCCATTCCAAGCACGTTGTCTTGCAATCCCCCGTTAGGCCACCCCCGGCGGATGCGGCTGTATCCCTGCGGCCGATGCGACGATCGGACGGATGACTGGGAGAGGGTCCGGGTGGAGAGAGAGAGGCGTCGCAGCAGCGCCGGCTGAAAAGGCAGCGGGAGCGAGACGAAGGCAAGGGTTCGAACCCGGCCGCTGGTACCGCCGCCCCCCTCCCGGGTGGCCGGCCGTCGCATCCGCACCAAAAGCTGCTGGACGCCCTGAGCGAAGCCGACGGTATCGTCTCCGGCGAGTTCCGAGACCTGCTGCACCGCCGAGAGTCTGTCGGAAGGGACCTGATCGTGGCGGGCGAGGAAGACGGGCGGAGGGAAGTCGCGTGGTGCGCCGCGACCGAGGAGCCGAAGGGCTTGGACCCCGGCGGCAGCTGCCGCCGCCCGGGCTGCGGGGAGGGAGCAGGGGAAGAGGTGTCGGTCGTCGAATTGATGGCGACCTGCGACTTTTTGGTCACCCGCGAAACCATCCGGCAGCGCATGCTCTCCAAACAGCACGACGGCAGCGCTCGGCTGCTGCTGGAGGGCGAAGCCGCGGCCCGGGAGGCCTTATCCCACGCCGAACAGCGCGGGCACGGAAAGCTCACCCTGCGAGTCCTCACCTTCACGACGGCAGTCGAGCTTCTGTTGTCCGACGAGGCTGAGGGCAACCCGGCCTTGCCGGCCCATTCCGTCGCGGAGCTTCTCTTTTCGGAGTCGGAAGAGAGAGCCACCAAATTTTCGACAAAGGTGAATTTTAAACAGGGAAATTCTTACTGTGGGGAGCCACAATTAACATTTTGGTAGACATTTTCCACCAAATTTCCGAAAATAGGGGGGGGGTGCGACTCCTGTAAATTTGTCCGTTTTATTATTTTTGCCATTTTTGCATGCTTCGGAGGCACCTCCGGGTACTTTGAGCCCTAAAAGTATGTGTTCACGAGGCTTTAGAGGGTCCTCAACCCAGGAATCGATCAGAATCTCGCCCAAAAAGGCAGAAATGATGAAAACATTGTGAAAAATAGAGGGACCTGTCCGTGTTGGCAAAGAGATAATCTTCCCTTCGCCGACCAGAAACTGCCATGCATGGCCCGGAATTCGCCTTTTTGGTCCAGAATTCACCCCCTCTGGCCTTATTTCAACCTCTGCGGCTCAGATCCCTGTCACCCGGGTCCAGAATCCACCTCTGTGGTCCAGAATCCACCCTCCCTGGTCCAGAATCCACCCTCCCTGGTCCAGAATTCACCCTCCCTGGTCCAGAATCCACCCTCTGTGGTCCAGAATCCACCTCTGTGGTCCAGAATCCACCCTCCCTGGTCCAGAATCCACCCTCCCTGGTCCAGAATCCACCCTCCCTGGTCCAGAATCCACCCTCCCTGGTCCAGAATCCACCCTCCCTGGTCCAGAATCCACCCTCCCTGGTCCAGAATTCACCCCCTCTGGCCTTATTTCAACCTCTGCGGCTCAGATCCCTGTCACCCGGGTCCAGAATCCACCTCTGTGGTCCAGAATCCACCCTCCCTGGTCCAGAATTCACCCTCCCTGGTCCAGAATCCACCCTCCCTGGTCCAGAAATCACCCTCCCTGGTCCAGAATCCACCTCTGTGGTCCAGAATCCACCCTCCCTGGTCCAGAATCCACCCTCCCTGGTCCAGAATTCACCCTCCCTGGTCCAGAATCCACCTCTGTGGTCCAGAATCCACCCTCCCTGGTCCAGAATCCACCCTCCCTGGTCCAGAATTCACCCTCCCTGGTCCAGAATCCACCCTCCCTGGTCCAGAAATCACCCTCCCTGGTCCAGAATCCACCATTCCTGGCCCAGAATCTCCCTTGCCCAGAGCCCGCGGGTGCCGTCCGACGGACAGTTGGCGGATTCCTACACGCGGGGGACCTTGTTGCCTCGGTTCCCGGCGCACCTTCTGCTTCCGCGGTCACGTGCCACACCCGATGACTTCTTTTATCTTCTGCAAGAACCGCTTCGCCTCAGTTGTCGCAGCTTCCATTATGTTTTTCTGTAGCTTTTTTCGAGTATAAATTCGGAAATTTGGGCGTTGTGGTGTGCCCCCTGGGGGTTTCGCCAGCATTTGACCTTGAACCGGGCCCAGTCCGGGTTGGTCTGGGGTGATCCGGGTTGGTCTGGGGTGATCCGGGTTGGTCCGGGCTGATCCGGGTTTGGTCCAGGGTCATCTACACCAGGAAGCAGCCTCCCCGCAAACCCGCACTCGGTGGCCCTGCGGGCCCCCTCGTGCATTTGATGGATTCTTAGTGCTTCGATGTGGGCCTTCTTGTCCAGGTTCGGCCTCTTGTGTGAAGAGGCCGACTCGAAAGAAAACAGGATTCAGCACACACAACGCAAACAGGAACTAGAAGAAGAAAAGAAATTCACAAGATGGTTCGGGTCGGAG
Organism: Diplonema papillatum; assembly: GCA_030068145.1. Lineage (NCBI taxonomy): Eukaryota > Euglenozoa > Diplonemea > Diplonemida > Diplonemidae > Diplonema > Diplonema papillatum. Next base: position 19,383 of record JAPJBO010000290.1, read on the forward strand.
TTGTGCTTGAAAAATCTGGTGTTCGAGAGTTCGTGTGGAAGCAGTCAAGGTATGTGAAGTTACGAGTCAGCGAAAAGGTTCTGACAGAGCTATGGGTACATATTTTTGTTGATATTTTGACCGATGCATCCAACGAAACCGTCACAGGAATTCGAAGCTCCTACGAACGACGTTCTTTCAAGGGTCGCAACTTCGGGAGAACGTGCCCCCCCATTTCGACATGCAACAGTTGCCTATCACGTTTTCGGTGTTCCTTCAGCAAAGTGCTCCTGAGAGGTCGTGAAGTCCAAGAAGCTGGCCATCAAAGGCCCCGGAATTCTCAATGGGTGGTCTTGGGGTTGGGGGACAAAATCTGACTTGCCACCTCCTCGCGGTGTCCCCTGGAAACGTGTTTTTCGAAACGCGGCCAAGGCAAGCAGTTCCTTTGCTGTGGGTGAAAGCCCCTAACTTCGTATCTGGCCTCCGAGCTGCGCACCTACTCTTCCCAGGCGTAAAAAAGGTCGGCAAGAAAGCAGCAGCAGCAGCAAGGCAGCAGCAGCAAGGCAGGCAGCAGTAGAAGCAAGACAGCAGGAAGGCAGCAGCAGCAAGGCAGCAGCAGCAAGGCAGCAGCAGCAAGGCAGCAGCAGCAAGGCAGCAGCAGCAAGGCAGCAGCAGCAAGGCAGCAGCAGCAAGGCAGCAGCAGCAAGGCAGCAGCAGCAAGGCAGCAGCAGCAAGGCAGCAGCAGCAAGGCAGCAGCGGCAAGGCAACAGCGGCAAGGGCGGCAGCATCACGATAGCAGCGGCAAGGCGGCATCAGCAAGGCAGCAGCAGCAAGGCAGCAGCAGCAGCAAGGCAGCCGCGGCAAGGCAGCAGCAGCAAGGCAGCAGCAGCAACAAGGCAGCAGCGGCAAGGCAGCAGCAGAAGCAGGACAGCTGCGGGAAGACACCAGCAGCAGCGGCAAGGCAACAGCGGCAAGTCGGCAGCGGCACGACAGCAGCGGCAAGGCGGCAAGGCAGCAGCGGCAAGGCAGCAGCAGAAGCAAGACAACAGTGGCAAGGCGGCAGCGGCACGATAGCAGCGGCAAGGCGGCAGCGGCACGATAGCAGCGGCAAGGCGGCATCCTTAAGGCAGCCGCGGTAAGGCAGCAACGGCAAGGCAGCAGCAGAAGCAAGACAGCAGCGGCAAGGCAGTATCAGCAAGGCAGCAGCGGCAAGGCAGCACCAGCAAGGCAGGAGCAGAAGCAAGACAGCAGCAACAAGGCAGCAGCAGAAGCAAGACAGCAGCAGCAAGACACCAGCAGCAAGACAGCATCGGCAAGGCAGCAGCAGCAAGACAGCATCGGCAAGACACCAGCAGCAAGACAGCATCGGCAAGGCAACAGCGGCAAGGCAGCAGCGGCAAGGCAGCAGCAGAAGCAAGACAGCAGCGGCAAGGCAGCAGCAGAAGCAAGACAGCAGCAGCAAGACACCAGCAGCAAGACAGCATCGGCAAGGCAACAGCGGCAAGGCGGCAGCAGTACGATAGCAGCGGCAAGGCGGCATCAGCAAGGCAGCCGCGGTAAGGCAGCAGCAGCAAGGCAGCAGCAGCAGCAGCAAGGCAGCCGCGGCAAGGCAGCCGCGGCAAGGCAGCAACGGCAATGCAGCAGCAGAAGCAAGACAGCAGCGGCAAGGCAGCAGCAGCAAGGCAGCAGCAGCAGCAGGACAGCAGCAGCAAGGCAGCATCAGCAAGGCAGCAGCGGCAAGGCAGGAGCAGCAGCAGGACAGCAGCAGCAAGGCAGCAGCAGCAAGGCAGCAGCGGCAAGGCAGCAGCAGCAAGGCAGCCAGAGCAAGACAGCAGCGGTTAAGCAGCAGGAGGAAGAGCACCAACAGAAGGCAGCAGACAGAATAGGAGCTTTGAATTCAAATAAACATAAACAGAAAATCAAAACACAGACGAAGTTTGTTTGAAGCGCTTAAGAAGGAAATCGGAGCTTGCAATGAAAGCAGTCTTTGCAAGCGAAGGTCCTTGACTGCAGTGTTTGGTTTTGCGAGAATTCCACAGCTTCGGAGAAAGGCAGCAGAGCAGCAGGAGCAAGAGTAGCAGCAAGAAGAGCAGCAAGAGGAGGAGCAAGGCAGCAGCAAGGCAGACAGCAACTTTCGTTTCAAAGAAACCTAAACAGGAAATTAAAACACAGACGAAGTTTGCGAATCGGGGCTTCGATGAAAAATGCAAGCCTTTCCATTTCGAAGGGGGAAGGTCGTTTACTGCAGCGTTTGGTTTTGAGAGAGTTTGGCAACAGCGGCAAGGCGGCATCAGCAAGGCAGCAGCAGCAGCAAGGCAGCCGCGGCAAGGCAGCACCAGCAAGGCAGCAGCAGAAGCAAGCCACCAGCAACAAGGCAGCAGCGGCAAGGCAGCAGCAGCACGATAGCAGCGGCACAGCGGCAAGGGCAGCAGCATCAGCGGCAAGGCAGCATCAGCAAGGCAGCAGCAGCAGCAAGGCAGCAGCAGCAACAAGGCAGCAGCAGCAGCAAGAGCAGCAGCAGCAGCGGCAGCAGCGCAGGCAGCATCGCGATGGCAGCGGCAAGGCGGCATCAGCAAGGCAGCCAGCAGCAGCAAGGTAGCAGCAGCAGCAAGGCAGCCGCAGCAAGGCAGCAGCAGCAAGGCAGCAGCAGCAGCAGCAGCAAGGCAGCCGCGGCAAGGCAGCACCAGCAAGGCAGCAGCAGAAGCAAGCCACCAGCAACAAGGCAGCAGCGGCAAGGCAGCAGCAGCACGATAGCAGCGGCACAGCGGCAAGGCGGCAGCATCGCGATGGCAGCGGCAGGCGGCATCAGCAAGGCAGCAGCAGCAGCAGCAGGTAGCAGCAGCAGCAAGGCAGCCGCGGCAAGGCAGCACCAGCAAGGCAGCAGCAGAGGCAAGGGCAAGGCAGCAGCAGCACGATAGCAGCGGCAAGGCGGCATCCGCAAGGCAGCAACAAGGCAGCCGCGGCAAGGCATCAGCAGCAAGGCAGCAGGAGCAGCAAGGCAGCAGCAGCAACAAGGCAGCAGCGGCAAGGCAGCAGCAGCACGATAGCAGCGGCACAGCGGCAAGGCGGCAGCATCGCGATGGCAGCGGCAAGGCGGCATCAGCAAGGCAGCAGCAGCAGCAGCAAGGTAGCAGCAGCAGCAAGGCAGCACCAGCAAGGCAGCAGCAGAGGCAAGGGCAAGGCAGCAGCAGCACGATAGCAGCGGCAAGGCAGCACCAGCAAGGCAGCAGCAGGGCAAGGGCAAGGCAGCAGCAGCACGATAGCAGCGGCAAGGCGGCATCCGCAAGGCAGCAACAAGGCAGCCGCGGTAAGGCATCAGCAGCAAGGCAGCAGGAGCAGCAAGGCAGCAGCAGCAAGGCAGCAACGGCAAGGCAGCAGTAGCAGCAAGGCAGCGGCGGCAAGGCAGCAGCAGAAGCAAGACAGCAGCGGCAAGACACCGGCAGAAGCAAGACAGCAGCAAAGCAAAGCAGCAGTAGCAAGGCAGCATCAGCAAGGCAGCAGCAGCAAGAAGACAGGAGCGGCAAGGCAACAGCGGCAAGGCAGCAGCAGCAAGGCAGCAGGGGCAAGCAAGGCAGCAGCAGCAAGGCAGCAGCGGCAAGGCAGCAGCAGCAAGGGAGCAGCGGTAAGGCAGCAGCAGGAAGAGCACCAACAGAAGGCAGCAGACAGAATAGGAGCTTTCAATTTAAAGAAACATAAACAGAAAATCAAAACACAGACGAAGTTTGTTTGAAGCGCTTAAGGTGGAAATCGAAGCTTGCAATGAACATCAGTCTTTGCAAGCCTTTCCATTTCGAAGTGGGGAAGGTCGTTGACTGCAGTGTTTGGTTTTCCGAATTCCACAGCTTCGGAGAAAGGCAGCAGAGCAGCAGGAGCAGCAGGAGCAAGAGTAGCAGCAAGAACAGCAGCAAGAGCAGGAGCAAGGCAGCAGCAAGGCAGACAGCAACTTTCAGTTCAAAGAAACCTAAACAGGTAATCAAAACACAGACGAAGTTTGCGAATCTGGGCTTCGATGAAAAATGCAAGCCTTTCCATTTCGAAGGGGGGGAAGGTCGTTTACTGCAGTGTTTGGTTTTGAGAGAGTTTCACAGCTTCGATGAAAGGCAACAAGAGAAGCAGGAGCAAGAGCAGCACCAGCACAAACAGCAGTGAGCAGCAAATCAGCAGGAAGTAAACAGTTACTGTGTTGTTGGCGGGATTGTCGCAGCTTCAGGGAAATCAGCAACAGCAGCAGGAGCAAGAGTGGCAAGGCAGCAAAACCAAACACAGGAACAAGAGGAGCAGCAAGAGGATCAGCAGCAAGGCAGCAAAAACCCCATCGAAGTCAAGAGAAGGTTGCTTTAAGCCTTTTGTCCACACTTTTCTTCTTATTGTAAAGAAATAAAAAGATGTCCCAGTTCTGGCATGGCAGGCCCCTTTTGGCCCAAAAACAGGTAGCCACCGTTGTCAGCACATGGGATTTTCAATCATTCACCTTTTTTGCAGCAGCAGCAACATCAGCAAGACTGAAGCACCAGCAGGGAGCAGGAGCAGAAGCAGCAGAAGCAGCAGCAGCAGCAGAAGTAGCAGCAGAAGCAGCACAGCTTTAGCAGACGTAACAATCACAGCATCAGCAGAACCAAACCAGGAACCCAAAACCTTGGGAGGAAGGATGGGAGGGGAAAATGGCTATTGGTGTTCTCTTGTGTGCGTGCTTTGTCCTATCTTTGAAGGGCAGAAGCACACGACGAGCCGGCATCTTCACGTTCACAGGTATTCGCTGTTGCATCCTTCAGCTTTAGTTGTGAGTTTGATCAAAGCAATCAAGACTGCCCCTTCACCGACTAGCCACAGTCAACGCCTTTGCATTTTCGAGACAACGTGCACCTTGGAATGGAAAAGGCAAGCTTTCGTGTATGAAACAGCATTCAACTTGCTAGCAGTATCATATCCGAACACATGGCTACGTCCTCGCTCGAGGCACTTTTCACTTGTGTGTTAGTGCACGAGCCTCTCTTGTTTTCGCTTCTCATACACAAGGGTCATCTCATATAAACCCTGCTCAACATCTGTACTTTATTGGTGGCTGCTGCCTTACCGCTGCTCCCTTGCTGCTGCTGCCTTGCCGCTGCTGCCTTGCTGCTGCTGCCTTGCTTGCCCCTGCTGCCTTGCTGCTGCTGCCTTGCCGCTGTTGCCTTGCCGCTCCTGTCTTCTTGCTGCTGCTGCCTTGCTGATGCTGCCTTGCTACTGCTGCTTTGCTTTGCTGCTGTCTTGCTTCTGCCGGTGTCTTGCCGCTGCTGTCTTGCTTCTGCTGCTGCCTTGCCGCCGCTGCCTTGCTGCTACTGCTGCCTTGCCGTTGCTGCCTTGCTGCTGCTGCCTTGCTGCTCCTGCTGCCTTGCTGCTGATGCCTTACCGCGGCTGCCTTGTTGCTGCCTTGCGGATGCCGCCTTGCCGCTGCTATCGTGCTGCTGCTGCCTTGCCCTTGCCTGCTGCTGCCTTGCTGGTGGCCTTGCCTGCGGCTGCCTTGCTGCTGCTGCTACCTTGCTGCTGCTGCTGCTGCCTTGCTGATGCCGCCTTGCCGCTGCCATCGCGATGCTGCCGCCTTGCCGCTGTGCCGCTGCTATCGTGCTGCTGCTGCCTTGCCGCTGCTGCCTTGTTGCTGCTGCTGCCTTGCTGATGCCGCCTTGCCGCTGCCATCGCGATGCTGCCGCCTTGCCGCTGTGCCGCTGCTATCGTGCTGCTGCTGCCTTGCCGCTGCTGCCTTGTTGCTGGTGGCTTGCTTCTGCTGCTGCCTTGCTGGTGCTGCCTTGCCGCGGCTGCCTTGCTGGTGCTGCTGCCTTGCTGATGCCGCCTTGCCGCTGTTGCCAAACTCTCTCAAAACCAAACGCTGCAGTAAACGACCTTCCCCCTTCAAAATGGAAAGGCTTGCATTTTTCATCGAAGCCCCGATTCGCAAACTTCGTCTGTGTTTTAATTTCCTGTTTAGGTTTCTTTGAAACGAAAGTTGCTGTCTGTCTTGCTGCTGCCTTGCTCCTCCTTTTGCTGCTCTTCTTGCTGCTACTCTTGCTCCTGCTGCTCTGCTGCCTTTCTCCGAAGCTGTGGAATTCTCGCAAAACCAAACACTGCAGTCAAGGACCTTCGCTTGCAAAGACTGCTTTCATTGCAAGCTCCGATTTCCTTCTTAAGCGCTTCAAACAAACTTCGTCTGTGTTTTGATTTTCTGTTTGTTTATTTGAATTCAAAGCTCCTATTCTGTCTGCTGCCTTCTGTTGGTGCTCTTCCTCCTGCTGCTTAACCGCTGCTGTCTTGCTCTGGCTGCCTTGCTGCTGCTGCCTTGCCGCTGCTGCCTTGCCGCTGCTGCCTTGCTGCTGCTGCCTTGCTGCTGCTGTCCTGCTGCTGCTCCTGCCTTGCCGCTGCTGCCTTGCTGATGCTGCCTTGCTGCTGCTGTCCTGCTGCTGCTGCTGCCTTGCTGCTGCTGCCTTGCCGCTGCTGTCTTGCTTCTGCTGCTGCATTGCCGTTGCTGCCTTGCCGCGGCTGCCTTGCCGCGGCTGCCTTGCTGCTGCTGCTGCTGCCTTGCTGCTGCTGCCTTACCGCGGCTGCCTTGCTGATGCCGCCTTGCCGCTGCTATCGTACTGCTGCCGCCTTGCCGCTGTTGCCTTGCCGATGCTGTCTTGCTGCTGGTGTCTTGCTGCTGCTGTCTTGTGCACACACATTGCGGGCATCATGACCACCATAATCTTCTCACGCAGTGCAAACCCCACATAAAGCCACACACCGTGCAAGCTTTGCGCACACACTGCACACATCATGGCCGGCACAATCTTCTCACACACAATGCACGCCCCGGTCACCCGCCCAGCGCAATACCGGAAACCTATACTGCCACCTTTCAACATTCGGCAGTGGGGAACGGCTTTGTGCCATAGTTTTAAATTTTAGACTGTGTGTTGCAAAAACCCCAATGACCTGCTGTTCGGTCGTTACGCTGAAACATTCCCACGATGAATCGTAACACGCGCCCTGGCTAGCTCTGTTATACGAATCACACCCCGGCACAGGTCGAGAACTTGTACATCACGGGGAAGAAGATCCAGACTTCGCTGCAGCAGCAGGTGGAAGACGCCGAGAAGCACCGCACCGAAGCTGACGAGGCGGCCCTGCAGACCGCGGCCGAGCTCGCGATGGTTAACAAGCTGAGGGCCGAGCTGGAGGAGAAGCACCAGATGCTGGAGAGGACAAAGGAGCAGCTCGGGTTGCGCACAGCCGAGCACAGAAGCCGCCTCCGCACCAAGCAGGTCGACGCCGCGACAGCAGAGGTGTGCATGTTTTACAGTTCGTCAAAAAAAGCGAGTGACTAAGCCGGTTCCATCCCTATCTCCTTTGGAAACTTCATCGAAAAGCCCTGCCGCTGCATATCAAAGTGAAACACAGTCCACCACGGTCAACCAGGTCCATCCCTACCTCCTGTAACTGGCGTCGAACTGCGTGCCGCTGTTTATCACAGTGAAACACGGTACACCCGGTCAACCAGGTCCATCCCAATCTCCTGAAACTGCATCGAAATGCCTGTATCCTACCCCCACCCAAAAACCCTCTACGGTAACTTGGAGACTATCCGCCGCCGACTTTCTGACCGGAACTTTAGGGAACCTCACCAGGTTTCACAACGGAGCGACACATCCCCAGAAACGAGCTGCGCCTCCTCATCGTTTTCAACTCTTTCAACCGTCCTTCCTACCCAAGCCTCTACGGTCAACCGGAAGATCTCTATCGGCTATCCTCAGTGTTGGACATTGCAGTTGGACCTTGCAGTCAGGCATTGCTGCTAAAGCAAAATGTTTCCCTGTACGTAGATTCGTCAAGCCTCGCCGATTCCCTCGGGAAATCCGCGAGACTTTAAACCGCTGACCTTCTCATCCACAAATAGCGCTGGAAAAGTAAAATGACAACTCACAATACAGACGCACCTCGACAAACTCACGCACAACTTATCATCTACCAAAAGCGAAGTGGCGGTGCTGAAGCGAGAGCTTGCTAGCCTGCGTGAGGAGAGGAGGCTCATTGCGGTATGCAGTTTCTCCGTCAGCGACACTCACTTTCTGCTCGGGTCCCCAGGAGGGTTCTGAGTGGTACTCCCTCATTGAGGAGGCTGTTTCACACCCTCATTGCGGGAGTGGCAACGCCACTCAATGAGGGAGTGTTGGCAACTGCCTCAGTGCGAGGCTGGTCATAATATATGCCGGAAACAAAGTTGGTCGTCCAGATAAGCTCCCATATCGACCGTCATATATGCCACCAGACTTACGCCTTTGAACAACGAAACACCAGTACTCGCAGGACACCGCCGACTGCACGGCAACTCCCTCAATGCGGAGCTGGTTATAATATATGCCGGAGACAAGGTTGGTCGTACAGAAGCTGGAACCTGAATCCATTTACCGTAAGCAGAAGAGAAGAAAAAGAAAAAGAAAAAAGAAAAAGGCCGCACCGGGTCCAGGAGCGTGACGGTCAACCACAGCTTGCAAGGCTTGAGTCGGAGGCAGCACAGTGCCACAACCCCGTCCGCTCTGCCCTGTGGCTGACCGTCTCGATGAGCTTGTGTTCAGCGCAAGCGCCAAGCCCCAAGGTGCGCCACGCCGTGATGCTTTAGTTTGGGAAATCGGTAGCCACTTGACCCGTAGGCCCGTGGCTCTGCAGTACCGCCGAACACGTGAAGCTTGGCTCCCGTGTGGCAGGCTTTCCGTAAGCAGAAAAAAGTTGGACCGGAAATATGTTGGACCGGACAAAATGGTCCAACTGTTTTGGTCCAACATATTTCCGCCCAGGTATCCACTGAGGCGGGGTTGGGCCGATGGGCATGAGGTAAAAAAATGTCCCTTGACAAATGGGTAGTCAGGCGCGAGAGATGCGTTGGGTTTCTTGCTGCAGAAACTTTAACATATGGACAATTGCAATGTGTCGCCGAGCAGCGCCTGCAGGCATTCGGCCTTTCCCTAGTACGCATACCAGGGGATGGCAATTGCCAATTTGCAGCAATTGGCAAGGCGGTAGGGAAGAACGACCGCGTTGTTCGGGCGGACGTCCTTGAATTTGCCGAACGCAACCCTGCGTTCTTCACCAACGAAGTCCTCCCCCACCGCACCTGGACCCAATGGAAGAGGAGTTTGAGTTCGGTCGGAACTCCCGAAGGGTGGGGTGACCTCACGTCACTCCAGGTCGCTAACGCAGTCTACCAGCGGCCGATAGCTCTCTTTATCCTCACCCGGACCGGCAGCCGTACGTACTTGCGGATCGACCGCATCCGCAACCACAACCACGTCCAGTCATACCACATCCACAGCCGAACGAGGAGCTTCTTCATCTCAACCAGACCACTCGTCGACTGTCCGCGCCCCTTCAAATGACCGAGCACGATCCGCAAGTCGGGAAACATATCGATGTATCCACTGCGGAACAGCGGTCACCAAAGCTGGTTCACCATTCGTGGGAGAAATTGGTCTCAGAATTCACATGAGGCAATGCTCCCAAAATCCAAACCTGAAACGGTAACATACCCAGTTTCACTGGAGTGCCCGTTCCCGGCGAGCTACGAGGGAACGAACCTGTAAGAGTGCCAACGCTACTCTTTCAATAACGTACATATAAAAGGTGTCACGGGATAAGCCGGCAGCCGCTGCTTAACGGCCGCAAGCGGAAGAAGGCGAAGGCGACCACACCCGAGTCAGGGGTGCAACGAAGAAAGAGGAAGGCCCTTAAAGCAAGCAGCTACCAGAAACGTCCGACGTCCCCAAGCACTCCAGTGCCCTCGAGAGTGAAAAACGTGCAAGCCTGTCCGCACCTGTGCCCCTCCGGTGACGACGTCATAAAGTAACCTTAAGCGGCGACACAGTGCATGCTAATCCATGTGGTTCATGTACTTAAAAGAACTCAAGGCGGCCCGGAGATCACCCCCTCAAGTGACACCACTTTATCTTTAGCCATACTTCAACTTTCTTTCATGGGATTGCCTTGCCCAGGAAACACCTAATATTATACCATTTGAACAACGGTCAATCCAATACTCACAGGACACAACCACTGGTCTCAAGTCGGGAACAGAGCAGCTGCGGCAGGAGTGTGGCGAACGCGAGGTGAAGCTGCGCGTGTGGAAGCAGTCGAGCGAGCAGCTGCGGCTCGGGATCCGGACGTTGGTCAGCAGGCTTGACGGGGCCACCGCCGACTGCACGTTCCTCGCGAACACGTGCAAGGCGCTCGCGCCCAGCCTCGCGTCGCCGGGCGGCGGGCCGGCTGTGGCGGAGCAGGAGGCGTTCTTCTCACCCATGCGCGTGCCGGACAGTGCGGGCGACATCACGTCGCTGCGGGAGGCGAACCGGAAGCTGACCGAGGAGATCTCGAAGCTCAAGACCGACACCGCGGCGCGCCTGTCGTCCGCCCAGCAGCGGGAGCACGAGTGGGCGGAGCTGTGCAAGGAGTGGGAGCAGCGTGAGCACGGCAGGGAGTCGCAGTGGCAGAAGAACCTGCGCACCATCCTTCTCGATTAACCGCTCGAAACACGAATTACTGGTAACCCGAGTGGCAGTCGCCGTGACCAATGGTTGTCCAATGTCTTCGCAGTCATCCAGTGTTCAACCATCAACCGCTGGTCGACAACCACTACTGTCAGACGAGTGGTCGAGCAGTGCGTGACCAATGCCTGGCCAGTGGTTGTCCGATGTCTGGGCAGTCGTCCAGTGTTCAACCATCAACCGTTGGAAACCTGAGGTTGTCGACCCCCCCAGGACAACATGCGGGTGGCCTCGCGTCGCTGCGGGAGGCGAACCGGAAGCTGACCGAGGAGATCTCGAAGCTCAAGACCGACACCGCGGCGCGCCTGTCGTCCGCCCAGCAGCGGGAGCACGAGTGGGCGGAGCTGTGCAAGAGCGTGAGCACGGCGGGGAGTCGCAGTGGCAGAAGAACCTGCGCACCATCCTTCTCGATTAGCCGCCCGAACACGAACCACTGGTCGACCACTAGTTTTAGGCTACTTAGCCCGGGTCTCTGGGTCGCGTCCCCCTCCTTCTCTTGGTCGCCTGATCTTGCGTCTTGCTGGTCCGTCCGGGCTGGTCGCTGGTCGCTTCGCGCTTCCCTTCGTCTTGCATCACCTCGTCTCCACTCCCTGCCGCACGGGCTTCCTCCGTTTGTGCCACCTGCGACGCGGGCCGCTTCACTGCTCGTCTGCGCGTAGACTGCTCTGTACTCGTTGCCTTATCCGCGATGGCCGCTCCTCGTACCGATCGTGCCTGCCTTTCCTGTTCTGCCTTTCGCCTCTGTGGTCCATCGGCCGCTCCGGCTCGGGCGTCCTGCTGTGCCATCTGAGTATCCTCGTCTTCCTTCTTACGTTGTTTGGCACTCCGTGCCGTGCCCGCGCCTCTTGCGGCCGCGGGCCGCCTTCGTACCCTGGTCCGCCTTCGTACCCTGGTCCGCCTTCGTACCCTGGTCCGCCTTCGTACCCTGGTCCGCCTTCGTACCCTGGTCCGCCTTCGTACCCTGGTCCGCCTTCGTACCCTGGTCCGCCTTCGTACCCTGGTCCGCCTTCGTACCCTGGTCCGCCTTCGTACCCTGGTCCGCCTTCGTACCCTGGTCCGCCTTCGTACCCTGGTCCGCCTTCGTACCCTGGTCCGCCTTCGTACCCTGGTCCGCCTTCGTACCCTGGTCCGCCTTCGTACCCTGGTCCGCCTTCGTACCCTGGTCCGCCTTCGTACCCTGGTCCGCCTTCGTACCCTGGTCCGCCTTCGTACCCTGGTCCGCCTTCGTACCCTGGTCCGCCTTCGTACCCTGGTCCGCCTTCGTACCCTGGTCCGCCTTCGTACCCTGGTCCGCCTTCGTACCCTGGTCCGCCTTCGTACCCTGGTCCGCCTTCGTACCCTGGTCCGCCTTCGTACCCTGGTCCGCCTTCGTACCCTGGTCCGCCTTCGTACCCTGGTCCGCCTTCGTACCCTGGTCCGCCTTCGTACCCTGGTCCGCCTTCGTACCCTGGTCCGCCTTCGTACCCTGGTCCGCCTTCGTACCCTGGTCCGCCTTCGTACCCTGGTCCGCCTTCGTACCCTGGTCCGCCTTCGTACCCTGGTCCGCCTTCGTACCCTGGTCCGCCTTCGTACCCTGGTCCGCCTTCGTACCCTGGTCCGCCTTCGTACCCTGGTCCGCCTTCGTACCCTGGTCCGCCTTCGTACCCTGGTCCGCCTTCGTACCCTGGTCCGCCTTCGTACCCTGGTCCGCCTTCGTACCCTGGTCCGCCTTCGTACCCTGGTCCGCCTTCGTACCCTGGTCCGCCTTCGTACCCTGGTCCGCCTTCGTACCCTGGTCCGCCTTCGTACCCTGGTCCGCCTTCGTACCCTGGTCCGCCTTCGTACCCTGGTCCGCCTTCGTACCCTGGTCCGCCTTCGTACCCTGGTCCGCCTTCGTACCCTGGTCCGCCTTCGTACCCTGGTCCGCCTTCGTACCCTGGTCCGCCTTCGTACCCTGGTCCGCCTTCGTACTCTGGTCCGCCTTCGTACCCTGGTCCGCCTTCGTACCCTGGTCCGCCTTCGTACCCTGGTCCGCCTTTTACGATTCATCGTGGGAATGTTTCAGCGTAACGACCAAACAGCAGGTCATTGGGGTTTTAGCAACACAAAGTCTAAAATTCCCACCCACCCACATCCTGGTATTCGCTGCTTGCTATCCTATCAGTCCGCGGTATCCGCGAGGTCCAGGGGAGCTTCACTTGCTGAGTTCATCATGAACTGCGCTACTGCGCTTCGCGTGCGCTTCACTTGATCGTTGCATTTCTCAGAATGCTTCTGAAATCCACTCATTGCAACAAAGAAAGGGGAAGAAGAAACAGGGTTTCACGTACGGTGGGGTAACCCCCTGAGGTAGCCACCGTTAATTTTAGACTTTGTGTTGCTAAAACCCCAATGACCTGCTGTTTGGTCGTTACGCTGAAACATTCCCACGATGAATCGTAAGAGTCAGGCGGGACGAGGAGGGAGGAGCTCGAAGAGGAACAGCACCCAGGGCAAGGAAGTGTCACGAGGCGCCGTCGTCGTTGTGCGCGCGGCGCGGACGGTTGAGTCTGAAAAAGAGCGACAACCTCGAATACTTTTCTTGTATAAGCACCTGCTTTGAAGGAAATACTTGAGGAGGCTGCCAGCTGCACAAGGTCAAAGGAGATAAATGTGCTGTAGCCCACACGAAACACAGGTGAATCTGGGTTCAGTGGCGGGCGTAAGCGTTCAACAAAAAACTCCTCATGAGGGCAACGGGAGGCACCCACGAACGATAGGGAAGTGATGCAAGTTCTCGTAAAGAAGGTACACAGTTTTTTGTGGCCGCAGGTTTCTGTAGCTGTTCTGTGGCTGCCATACTAAACTCTGTTTTTTTGTGTTGTTGGTACTAAAAATTAGTAGTTGGCAGCGTACTACATGAAACTTACCAAAGCAAAGTTCCGCTGGTGCGCACAAACCAAAAAGGCGGAGGGTGACGCAGACGAAGCGAACGTGGTACAAGTTTCCTAGTCTCTCCCTGTCTCCCTTGCGCTCTGCTTGTACCTTTCTGTGTCCTGCCTTCGTGTACTCTCCTGCCGGGCGAAGACGGTGCGACCAACACGTGACCAAGTTTCAGGCGAACCTCTATAAATCCCTGTCCATCTCTATCTTCCGGAGCTGCATAGAATTGCCTGAGCGCCCAGAGAGGTGGTCATCCGAGTGACTCATGCAGGCCAACAACCGCAGATTCCCTGCATGCAAACCTCAAAGCTGCAGGTATACCACGGATCCATCGGAAGGGCGATGAACCGGCTTAAATACGTAGAATCCCATTGTCTAGTCCTTTCTGCTCCAAAGTCTTGCCTCGTTGTAGCTCTTGTACTCAAGACCAAGCAAATCCCGCTGTCCACCCGTTGCTTCGCCTTTTATTGTGCCCACGTTTTTTTTTTTTTTTTTACACAAGCGTCATTGCGAAGGTTACTGCTGCGGCCTTCTGGGTGGCAGCTGTGTCAGGTCAAGTAGCGAGATCTGGGGCCCTGTGATGGCTGAGTGCACACCTAAGCAGGGCTGCATCCTCGTGTTGTAGCCGTGTTGTGTATAAGGTTTCGTGGGGGCCTGGTCAACCACCTCATCACTATAGGGCACAAACCTTTCGCGACAGAGATTGGACAGTCGGGATTGCCGGGGGCGGGTCTCCATGAAGTAGAGAAAAGTAAAGCAAGACCTGCCCCCTGCGCCTGCTGTCTCCGACTGCTTCGGCAGACGACCATACTACTACTACTACTACTACTACTACTACTACTACTACTACTACTAGCGCCAGCTCGGAAGGAAATGCTTGACGAAGCTGCCAGGCGAAGAACCGAAGGAATCCCAAGTGCTGTATCCACCGAACCACGTGCTGAACGGACCTGAGGTCATGCGGGTCTACCCCTACACGACAAGACGCACAAACACAACAGGTCAAAGTCCTGAGTGAGAAAACAACGCACGGTGGTGGAAGCGAAGGACAAAACTCGTCCCAACCCAAGACGGACCAGTCAAGAAATTGCCAGGGCTTGTGGGTCGAATTGCGTCGCGAGAGTTGGACGTGGGTGAGCCACCTGCAGCACGCAAAGATTGGTGTCGGTCACAAACAGTCCCGGATATGGCTAGCCATAACCCATAACGAAAGCATTCACTAAATATACAACCCGTAACCATAAAGCCCTTTCTTGCTCTAAGTGCCCTGCGGGACAACCGGAATCTCGGCCTAGCGGGGCTGAGGTCAGGTACGGTGCCCGCTGTAAATAAGAGGACGCAAGGCTGAAGTGCTGCGCCGGCGAAGTTTGCTTTTCGTGCCGCGTCTGATGACGACCTGCCGGCTTGCGCTTAATGTACTGGAGGTCCGCTAAAGACCGCCTGGCCGCGTGCTAGGCGTAGTTTAAGGTTGTACTGATCTACAAACAACCACTCACGAGGTTGTCAACCCCACCGATTTTCTATCTTCTTTCCCCCTCCCCCTTTTCGACGTTGCTGTTGACTAACGGTTAGGTCGGACCCTTCCCCGGTGAACATCCATGAAAGTAACAGTGTTGACTTAGACCGATACGGGCTACATGGCAACCCCTGCTCAACATGCCAAGAGTGCAAAAGGCTCCCTACGCTGACGCAGAGGCGACCGGCGGCATGTTGCAGCCGCGGCCACCACCAGTCCAACAAGCCGAACGTCCAGTCAACCCCCGGACGCAACAAGAAGAAGAGGCCCTCCTCACCCACCCAGGTGGGTGTACAGCGGGAAACGCCAGTAGGAAAGCGAGCGGCGCGAGCGGCGCGAGCGCCGCTCGCGGCAACGAAAAAGGAGACGGCGACGACCGGACGGGCGACCAAGAGGCCGCCACCAACGCCAGGAACCAGCGAACGACCAGCGCTGAAGAAGAGGGTGCTCGGCACCCCGAAGGGAGGCCCGATCGCCGGCCGCAAGCGGAAGAAGACGAAGACGACCACACCCGACTCAGGGGTGCAACGAAGGAAGAAGAAGGTACCGAGGGCAAGCAGCTCTCCGAAACGACCGGGAACCACGGGCACACCAATGCCCTCGAAAGTGGAAAACAGGCATTCCTGCCCGCCCTCGTACTCGCCGACTCAGTCTTTGGAATCGCAAGAAAGCCAAATCCCGCTAGCGCCACAAATGCTCGACCTTGACGACGCAATGGCAGGTGACGACGTCATCCGATAACCTGGCTATCGAGGCAGTGCATGCTAATCCATGTGGTTCATGTACTTAAAAGAACTCAATGCTCAACATGTATGCACGTGGGGGGCCCAGGGCCACATTCATTGCGAATGTGTTCGTGGTGTCGGTCGCAGGAGTCTTTTTTTTTTGGCTAGCCAAAGAGAGTAAAAGAGTGAAAGAGTACGTACAGTAGTGAGTAGAGAAGAGAACGAGTGCAGAAGAAAGGAGGTAGCACGGACTACCAGACCAGCGGAGACCACCGCAAAACAGTATTTTTCGGAGCAGGCGCGGTAGTTTATATGGATGGAAGGAAGGTGGCAGAGGCAGGGGTTCCTCTAGGTCGGACGACCAACAACGTGGCAGAGTTCAGTGGATTGGAGTCAATATGAACAGTACAAAGGAAGTGCCCTGGCGAGAGGGCGATCCCTGCGGGCGCTGACGAACGCAATGACGAGGCTAAGTGACGTTAAATGGCACTGCGGGCAGGTCGCGAACGTCACCAGCGCCACAGCGCTGGGTGGGGGGATTATGCAGGGCACAACGTGTCGGGCTGAGCTCGACCCCCAACCGAATCGGTGTGGCGAACCGTGAGCCGACGAGTCCTAGTCGCAGCGACGGCCCCAGACCCATTCGTGAAACCGCATGGCGGACATCCACCCGGAGAAAACACTACGAGCCCACGTGGCAGAGCATGGCGGAGAGGAGAGAGGAGAGAGGAGCCAACGGCCAGCGGTCAGGCCCTCAGGGAATCGAACGCTGAGGTGCGCGAAACACGGTGCACCCCGCTGCGCATCGTGTAAGAGAAAACGGCTGCTCCCGGAAAGATGCTGTGACCAGCAACATGTAAACCATGCGGCAAAACGCCCGTTCCAGACAAAGCTCCGCACAATGGGCAATCATCACGAGCGGACGGCAGGAGCCTCGGCAGTAACCTAAAAGGGCGGAAACATGGGCTATATTCCGCGCAGGGATTACCCACAACTGCACATACACACGCACACCAGGGTGAAGAAGAAACGACCGGGGAAATGGCGCCGAAGAAGAAGCCTGCGGGCAAGAGGACGTCACCGCCACCGCAGTCAGGAAGTATTGATGGATCGGCAGCAGTCCCCCGAGTTCAGGTATTTTTGTTTTCACTGCCGCGTTCACTCAGGTTGTTGACCATGGGATCTTCAGGAAATTGACATACTACGTAGTCTACAGTGATTTTCGCCCATGTTCAACACTTCCACACAGGATGAAGATGCAGTGATAAGACCCTCGAACGAAGACAATGTGGAAAAGGCGTTGAACGCGAAAGAGGAGTTGAACGCCGAGAAGGAAGAGTTGAAAACTGAGCAGAAGAAGTTGAACGCCGACAAGGACACGTTGAACGCCGACAAGGACAAGTTGAACGCGAAAAAGGACACGTTGAACGCCGACAAGGACAAGTTGAACGCGAAAGAGGACAAGTTGAACGCCGAGAAGGAGGCGTTGATAAAGCTCCTTGTTGATTGTCTCAAGGCTGCCGGCAAGCCCTTGGATTCCGCCAACCACGGAATTTACAATGGATCAAACCAAGTTGCCAAGGGGCTCGCTGATCGAATTACGCGAGTGCAGGAGGATCTAAGTTTAGTGCTGAAGGAGCGAAGTTTAGTGCAGGAGCAGCTACTCCAAGTGCAAACACAATTGACGAAGCTTGTTCAGCCAGTTGCGCAGGTATGTCACCACCAACCTGGGTTCACGAGCGGCTTTCCCTATTCTTTGGTGCTAAGAAATGTGTTGTGTCCGGAGGAAATCCTTTCCTGGGCTGGTTCTGGTCCATAAAAGACGCAACGCGACCAAAGAGGAAGCGATGGCAGCTGCAGACGCGTCTCAGAAGCATTGCAGGAGGAGGAACTGCTGCTTGGCCGAGGATGAGATGGCTCTGGCGGCAGGGACAGAACACAGAGATAGAGAGTCCTCCTTGTGTGGGGTAGTCACACCTTCGCAGTCCCAGGGCCTCCACCCACCTGCATACAGCCGTCGACTGACCTTTCCCGAGAGGGACGAGTTGGAATGCGGTACCATCTCCAAGAGCTCCGGCTTCCCAGAGTAGAGGAGTTGCTGAAGCAGAGATCGTAAAGCAGGTTGCCCACAGCAGCATTAGCCCCGAATCGCATGCTTCGGGTGAGGGCATGCAGTTTATCAAGAAGTACTTTCTTATCAGCTTCCCTTCCATGCAGACACGAGTTGGACTCAGCTTGCTGAGCAAGCACATCCTTTCGTCTATGACTGTCCCTACCAAATCACCACGGGATCCTCTTGATTGCGTTCTGCCTGCCAATTGTACCTGTGGGCTGTCCAAGATATTCTGCAGATCTCGATCGGTCGCCTCTGCCATCCGTCACGATAACGCGATGATTTTCAAGGACCAGTACATGCGCGCAATGATCGCAACTGAGCTCCTCCAGTCAACGTTGAAGGGGGCCCGGTGGCGAGCTTTACTTAGGTTCCTGCAAGCGCGAAGCCAACTGACTTTTGCGAGTCCTACGATAGCGTTCGAGTCTACTTTCTCAACGAATCCTTCACGCGCACTCCACACGGCGTCACGAAAGCACTACCCCCGACGCCCCCTGTCCACCGACACCCCGAAGGCTCCATTTTTCAAAAGGTTTGGCCCTTCTGTGAAAGGCCCAAGCAAGAGAACCCATTTAACTCACTCCAAAGCTCCCGGTTTGGCGCCGGTGCGTGGCGTTTAAAAAAATTCCCCTACAAAAAAAAGAAAGGACCCCGTAGACCAGCTCCCCGTAGTTCCCCTTGGCTATACCACCGACCACACCAGGGGATCCCGCTTTTGTTTAAGGCGGGGTACAAGTATGAAACTTTGGTTGAAATTCTGTCACTTCTGCCAAGACTTGGATGGTTTTGGGTAGTCTGTGCCTCGCACTGACTCCGACTGTGACTGAGTGCTTCGGTCACCGTTGTGGTGGGATGTCTACGAACAGGACTCGAACTACCACAGGTTGCGTCGCTCGCTGAGTTCGATTTCAAAAGCGGAGGTTTCAGAAGCCGCATCTCGGATCCCAAAAGCCTTGGCTTTTTTCATTTCCAGGAGTTCCAATGCACCGCTTGGGAAGGCAAGGCCCAGATTGAGGAGGAGGCACGAGAGTGTGTGAAGGAGGTACAGGACAAGCAAAAGAGGTCGATCTTACTCGTCCCTTCTGGAATGGGCACTGGAAAGTCAAGGACGCTTACGGAAATCCCGAAAATAGTGACAGCTCAACTCCCGCAAGGCAGTCGCTTGTACCAGCTGCAGGTAACCTTCGAGAACGCGACTGGCATTCGACGTGATGAGATTGGTGAAGACCGAGTCGCAAAGGCACCGAAAGCTGTGATAGATAGGGTGATGCATCACTTGTTCGGAACGGACGTTCAGTTTGATGTGTTCCGACGCCGTGAGTGGAACTTTACCTTGGCAGAACTCGTCAGTAAAATCATGAAGGCCCTTAACAACTACGAAGACGCGTTTCTGTTTGTATGCATTGACGGTGTGCACCATCTTGATGTCGATGGTACAGTGTATCTGGACAAGGCTGTCTACGGCGACGCGCGTGAACAAGAGCAATGGTACCAACAGAGTGCATTGCGGGCCATCCTCCTAGCGCTTCGTGAGACGATGCTTTCCTGCAAAAGAGTTATGTGTGCAGCATCATCTACACTGTTTCTCCCATTGCAGAAAGTTATCGAAGGCTCCCAGACGCTGAAAAAGGCCTTGATCACGCCGCCGACGTTGGATACAGTGCCGACAGAGGTCCAAAACAAACTTGTCCTGGCTCACAAAGATTATTTCCTGGAGATCTTTGGTGAACATCCACGGTCGATGGAGTCTCTGCTGCGTGTCACTGCCGAGGACCTGCCAGAATTACTGCTACAATGCACGGTCAACCTGGCGGATAAGTACCAGGCTGCGCTTGACACTTATGACGATTTTCGAGTCACGGCGCTCCTGCGGCACGCTTTCTCCGGCAACTGTAATCTAGCTTCACCTGTTGGAGACCGGACCCTCGATGACATGATGAGCCTCGGCCTTATGTCGTTGAAAGGCGCAAAACTGTCGGTGTCCCCTGCGTTGCTGCTCCTGTTGTGGATGAGAAAAGAGCCCCAGCTCGACATTCTGTCATCCTGGCGGCCCATGACCTGCGACACGGGCTCGCGGGCATTTGAACGCTTTGTGGGCTTTGTACTGACCGTTCGCTCGAAGGTATTCGCCGGTGAGCGGGTGCAGGTCAGCACCTTCTTGAGCGGTGTAAACTGGCTTTCCGGCGACATCGCACGCAGTAATGTCAAACTAAGCCCGTTGAAGTTGGTGAAGGCAACCCACCAATTAGCGACTCGCTCCGATCTGAAGTGTGGGCGTGTCAATACGGGTAAGGGGGACGGGTCTTTCAAAGCAGAAGACCTCAACGACGACATTCCCATCAAAGGTTACTGTGTTATCAACGCCGACCAAGCGCCTGCTGGTGACGTGTTCCAACCCCTCGGCAACCAACACCTCGTCGTGCAATGCAAACACGGCGAAGCCGGCGTAGGAGACAGTTGTCTCCCGAAAGAAGGCATAACCTACAATTTCGGTTTATCCACTTGCGCAGGTGATACATACCTCTTGGCGACCAAGAAAACCGTGGGGAAGGAGCTTTGTGATGACCTTGTGCAGGAAGCGAAGAAAAATAAGGCTCACCTCGGACTCGTCGATGCGGAAAACTTCAAGGAGTTCTTTGGTCCCTTCTCGCCCTTTTTTGTTCCTGGAAAGAAAGGCAGTAAAAGACAGAACGAAGATGCTTTAAGCGAGGGGGCCTCCGCGAAGAAGCAGAAGACAGAAGGGACCAGTGAAAAGTCCGGGTCGCAACCGGGTTCAAAAAATACAAAAAATACAAAAAAGAGAAAAAGTCCTCAGAGGGCCAACACAATTCATTTATTTCGTTAGAGGTACCAAATCGAAATTCTCTAAGTACATTTCTCAGCCAATTCGGCCTAAAAACAATTTTGGAAATTTCCTTGAAGGTACCAAAATTTGGCTTGAAATTGGTACCAGACTTTTTGGCTGGAAATGCACTTTGTGTGAGCCAATTCACCTACCCCCTGATCGAGTGTAATCGAGCGTAATCGTTTGGATTAGAATGCAAAGAATCTGTGGCGATAATCTGCATCGCCGACGGCGCGGTTATCTCTTCGCACGTGATGTGTCATGCTTTCGCCTCTTTAGCTCGTCTTGATCGTCGCGCTCAGGCGCGCGTTTGGTGCTTCGCTTCTTCTTCGATTGCTCGTCGAGGTTCATCGGTTGCGCGTCGATTTCTGCTTTTTCCCAGCGCCTGGGCGATGGTCGTGGCGCATCGACGCGTCCTTTGCGTCTTTTCGGTACCGGCTCCGCCGCGGAGTCTGATTGCCGCTTCTTCGCTGGCGTTGGCGCCGTCTTCCCGACCTTCGCTGCTGATGTCGGCGTTGATGTTGCGGGTTCTCGCTCGTCTTCCTCTGCTTCCGGCAGAACGAGCACCACGTTCTCACGTTTCGCCTGTCTCGGCGCTGGCGCGGGACCCTCCGGCTCCGCCTTCCTCTTCTTCGTTGTTGTTTCTTCACCTCTCGCCACGGCCGCCCGGTGGTGCCCTTTCCTGCAGCAGTGCCCGGGTCTCCTACTCCTCAGGTCGGCGTGTTTCTTACAGCCGTCGCACGTCGGCATGCCATGATCGAGGCATCGGTGGTGATGGTTGCGACAGCACTCCGCTGTCGTCTTACACGTGGCGCACTGCGTCATCCGGTGCTCGGCACACATTTTTACGGCTAGGCCATCACCCTCCCTGTGATGGGCCTGGCAGCACCACGCCACCGACTTGCC
Source organism: Diplonema papillatum (assembly GCA_030068145.1). Classification (NCBI taxonomy): domain Eukaryota; phylum Euglenozoa; class Diplonemea; order Diplonemida; family Diplonemidae; genus Diplonema; species Diplonema papillatum. The sequence continues at coordinate 40,909 of JAPJBO010000290.1, forward strand.
CCGGCGCTTGCACACGTCGCACTTCACCTTTTGGTGCCCGGGGCACACCCGCTCACCCCACTTTTCGTGTCGGGGAATCCCTTCCGGCACGAGCGGATCCCCTCCGACGACAGCCGACTTCTTCCCTTTCCTCTTCTCCGTAGTGTCATCGAAGGCCGCCCATCTCGCCGCACGCTCCGCCCTTTCTCTTCCGGACGATGTTCGATGTACTCCGCATACTCCGTCCGGAACGCTTCATAGCTTGGCTCCAGTTTGCACTCGTACATCTGGTTAACCGGCGCCCACTCCTTCTGCAACGCCGCATCGATCTGCCGCGCATTCGCCGTGTACTGCCCCTCCACCTTCAGCGCCACCAAGCCATCCGCCCTCTTCTTCCTGCACCACGGTAGCAACTGCGCTTTGTTCGCGCAGTGGAGGTTTTGCATCTTGTTCTCCAGCTGTGCAATCCTCCCTTTACGCGCTTGTGCCGTCAGTGAACGGCTTCTCGCTTCCAGCTTCTGCCTGACGGTCTGGGCGACGCTCAAGTCCGGTGGACGCCGCGGCAAATTGCGCACCTTCGGTAATTGTCCGGCCATAGAATCCAGACCAGACACCACGTTCTGCCACGTCTTCTCCAGCGACCTCGGCATGCACCCAGGTCCTTCCCCATTCAGAGCTTGCAACCCTCGGATATACGCGTCGAGGCCGTTCATCGCCTTCCGGACTCTGCTCGAGGCATATGTGTCTGCGCCCGTCCCGGTGTCCGTCGCAGATGCAATTCGCACCCTTTTGGGCACCCTCGTCTCACCTCTTCCTCGATAGGCGGCAACGGGCCCGTCGAGCAGCCCCTGTTCCTCTGCCAGCTCGATCAGAAACTGCTCGCACGCCTTCGTCGCCGACAGCCAGAGTGCTTCCACGTTCCCTGGTGCCGCATCGCCGAAGCGATTCTTCACCAACAACTCTTCCGCCCTTGCCGCTGTCCGCCCCTCGTCCACCTTGCTTATTTGCCGCAGTGACCTCGGCATCCGATACCTCTCACACGTGTCTGCGAACGCGGCGATGTCCAACTCCACCGTTACCATCTTGTGACTGGGCACCCGCTCCCCCTCCCCGTCCACGACGACGGTGGTCTCGCTCGCTACGAGTGCCTGCATCGCGACGTCGTTCAACAAGATGTGGTCGATGCGTGTGCCTCGCGTGCCTGTCTTCTCGTACGTCTTCGGGGCACCGCCAGCGGAGCAGATTTCCGCGGCGTCGTACCATCCCGACCGCAGCATGCTCGACATCGCCGCCGACGACGAGGGTTCTGCATTGAAATCCCCGGCCACAATCACTGGCACCCGTCCGAGACTTGATGCTTCCCGGTGCACCTCCGCAATGATCCTCTCCCTCTCCGACGCAGCCTTGTCCCCAGAATTCGCATGTAGGGTGAATACATGCAAGAATTGGCTTCCCTTTCCAAGTCCGACGGCCACGTGCACCCATCTCCGGCTCAGTGATGGCTTCCCGACCACGAAGGCCGGCGCCGGTTTCTTCGCAAAAACTGCAACACCCGCTCCGCCGGCTTCCGCTACCCACGGTGACGCTTTGCCCTGCCGGTCAAGCCGCTCCCGACACGGTTCCCCCCACAGCGACTTCCAGCTTTGTCCGACGCCTTCCTCAAATTCCCTCTGACCCCAATCGGTCAAGAGCGTCTCCTGCACCGCCAGGATGTCTACCGCGGCACAGTCCAAGAAGTGTGCCCTTCCCCCCAATGAGGTCATGTTCAGCGTTCCAAACTTCAGTGTCTTCCCTTCCTCTCGTTGCAACACTCCGCCATCCCACTTCGGCGGCACCTTCTGTGACTCGGCGCTCGCTCTTTCATCCGCCGCGACCCTCCCCGCGTCTTCAATGCGCAATGCCGCAGTTTCCACCGTGTCCGTGCGTCGCGCCAGCTCTGCCATAGCGCTGCCCGGGAGTAGGAGTCGGTCGTAGTGTTCCGGTACATACGTGACTACCGCCTGCTCCCCTGTGGCGCCCGCGCGAGGTGCGTATCGTCGCAGGATGTGCGGTCTCCTGCTGTCCAGTACCCAGATTGTCGTCCCGGTGACCGTTGCGGCTGCCGTCAGCGTCATCTCGTCCCCGTACTCGTACGGTCCCCGCATCGCCTCCACGTAGAGACCCCAGCTGCCGTACCTTTCGGTCGGCGCGAAGTGTGCCTCGAACGTCGGGTCCTCCAACATCGCGTCCACAACACGCGCACGAAGCCCCCCTACCGACCATCCCGGCAGCCCGGCCACGACCGCTGCGAACTGGCAGGCACCGTCCCCAGGAATCTCCTGCACACTAGCTCCCATCGCGTCCGCCGCTTCCTTCAACCTAGACCCGAGCGTCTCGAGCGTCTTCCCTCCGCCACGCATCTCGTCGTTCGTCAGTCACGAACGCTTCGCCGACGCCGGTTGGTGCGCCTTCTTCGTCTTCGCTAACGGTGACTTCCCCGGCGTTCCCAGCGGACGCTTCGGTTGCGTCATGTGGACGTCTCGGCCCGTCCCATCTTCTGCTTCGTCGGTGTGGCGACGGGCGTCTTCGGCGCCTTCTTCTTGACCGGGGTCCGGTCTACGGGCATCGCCGGGGGTGTCTTCGGCCTCATCGTCGCGACCATCTCCGTCAGCTTCGCCATCTGAGCACTGAGTGCTGCGATGTCACCTCGCAGCGCGTCGTTCTTCGCGCGTAGCTCCGCGTTCTCCGCCCGGAGCTGTCGCACCGCGCCATTGTTGTCGCCCGCGCCCTTCGGTTGCTCGGGTGTGCTCGTCTTTTCCTGACCCTGCCGTCGCAACGCCTCGAGGTACGACGAGACCTTCGGCGTCCTCTCCGCCCTTGCATCCCACACCTGCGATTTCGGCCGCCGTCCGGACCTGTCTTCCTCGGTCTCGTCATCGACCTTCATCAGCGCTCCTCCCGCGCTTATCAGTCGATGCGGGGGCGGCTCCTCGCTGGCGACGACGCGCGTGTCCCCATGCGTCTTGCTCCGGTAGGACGCGACTTGGCGACATGTCCATCCCGCCGCCTTCATGGTCGCCTCAAGATCCGAAGCGGCATCGCGCGCCTGTGCCCCCCTCACCAGGTAATGCATCGCGGGCGGACCCTGCTTCGCCGCCGCTTCGCCCAGCGATTCCCGCACCCGCTCGGACATGCCGTCTTCGACCCTCACCCCCAGCCGCGCGCGACTACGAGCAAGGCCCAGGCAGCCTTTCCCCTGCGCGAGCACGAGAGCGCTCTTCAGCGATGCTTCCTCGTCAGCTAGCCACACGACGTCGCTCGTCTCCGACCCCTCCTTCCAGCGCGGTATGCGTAGAAAGAGACCCCTCCTGCCCGAAATTCTCAGCAACCTCCCGACCTGCTCCTCTTCGACGCGCACCATCATCTGAAATACGCGGTTTACCCGCCGCACGTTGAACATGCTGTGCGGACTCAGGTCCACCTTCGCCTCTCCCGCGAGCCGCCTGCACTCCGCCTTCAGCACCCGCCCCCCCGATGGCTCCTGCAGGGCCGCCAACGTCTCTGCCCCGCACCATCGTGCATCTATCTCGGCGCAAATCAGCACCGTCGATGTCGGCGGGCGGTCAACCTTCTTCACGTCCGCGGGCGCGTACACCACGTCTCCCTCCGGGGACCTCGTCACGTACCCCGGCAGCACTTTCTCCGCGCCGTCAACTCGGCACACCACGTCCGTCCGCCTGCTGCCCTCCAGAGCCGCCACCGTGACCACCGCCGAGCCCTCCGGCATCCCTTCACGCCGTATCCTGCGCGCGCTCGCCATGGGCGCGAACGCCACCGTCGCTTCCGCCAGCTCGGTGTGGTCAACCACCGGCACTCCCCAGTCTTCCTGCCTCAGCTCTATCCTCGCCTTCCTCGCCCCTCCGACTGCCTTCTCGCCTTCTTGTGCCTTCTTCTGTCCGTCCTCTTCCATCGCGCGCGCGGCCGTCGGCTTCTTGCCCGGCACCTCTATCCACCCTCCGTTGCGCTTCTTTTTCTTTTTCCCCTGTTTTCCACCCGACGCCTCTTGCTTCGCCACGCCGTCCCCGCCGCCGCTGGTTTCGTCGTTCTCACCTGCACTCGCCTTGCCTTTTCCGCCTTTACCGCCCGCTTTCTCTGCATTTGAACCCGCGACACCGTCACCGCCGTCGTCCCAGCAGAGCTCGCGCTCATCCCCCTCGTCATCCGCCCAGCTGGGAGCGTTCGTCGTACTCTGCTTCTTCGCGCCATCCGTCTGAGCCTGCCTTACCAGCCCGCTGACTGCGGCCATCAGATCAGCCATCTGCTTTCCCTGAGCCTGCACCTGGGCGGCGAGTTCCTTGAACCCCGGATCCGTCATTGCGCGCTCTCGGGGTTGTACCGCTTGATGTGTACGCGTGTGTGTGTGTGTGTCGTCGGTCTTCTCTCTTTGTCTTCGTCCTCTTGATACTTTCTTGGTGCTTCCTTTTACCGGGACGGATCCCGGTGCCGCTCTCCTTCGAGAGTGTCCACGGCAAGACACCAATAAAGTACGTAATCGTTTGGATTAGAATGCAAAGAATCTGTGGCGATAATCTGCATCGCCGACGGCGCGGTTATCTCTTCGCACGTGATGTGTCATGCTTTCGCCTCTTTAGCTCGTCTTGATCGTCGCGCTCAGGCGCGCGTTTGGTGCTTCGCTTCTTCTTCGATTGCTCGTCGAGGTTCATCGGTTGCGCGTCGATTTCTGCTTCTCGGCGCCTGAGCGATGGTCGTGGCACATCGACGCGTCCTTTGCGCCTTTTCGGTACCGGCTCCGCCGCGGAGTCCGATTGCCGCTTCTTCGCTGGCGTTGGTGCCGTCTTCCCGACCTTCGCTGCTGACGTCGGTGTTGATGTTGCGGGCTCTCGCTTGCCTTCTGCTGCTTCCTGCAGAATGAACACCACGTTCTCACGCTTCGCCTGTCTCGGCGCTGGCGCGGCGCCCTCCAGCTCCGCCTTCCTCTTCTTCGATGCTGCTTCTTCTCCTCTCGCCACGGTCGCCCGGTGGTGCCCCTTCCGACAGCACAGTTTGGGCCTTCGACTCCGCAAATCCGCGAGCCGGCTGCAGTGCGCACACGTCGGCATGCCATGATCAAGGCACCGGTGGTGTCCGTTGCGGCAGCACTCCGCGATCGTCTTGCACGTCGCGCATTGCGTCAGGCGGTGCTGCGCGCAGAACTTCACCGCAAGGCCGTCGTCTTCCTTGTGGTGGGCCTTACAGCACCACGCCACCGACTTGCCCCGGCGCTTGCAGACGTCGCACTTCACCTTTTGGTGCTCGTGGCACACCCGCTCACCCCACTTTTCGTGTCGGGGAACCCCTTCCGGCACGTACCACGGATCCCCTCCGACGACTGCCGACTTCTTGCCTTTCTTCTTCTCCGTAGCGTCGTTGAACACCGCCCATCTCGCCGCACGCTCCGCCCTTCCACCTCCGTACGTCGGGAAAAGATCCATCCCCCACGCCTCGCCGTTGAATTCGTGCCGAGCCGTCGTCAGCTGCGTCTCGAGCACTTCCATCGTCTCCGTACCACCACGGAAGATTGGCCTCATCTCGTACCCCGTGAGGCACGGCGGGGCTCCCACCGTTCTCAGCGACCCTATCGTCCCCAGTTTCCTTCCCGGCAGAGGCGGTTCGTCGCCGTTTCGCTCCAGCGCATCCCCGACGGTTTTCAAAAGCCTTGCGAGTACCCTCGCACGCATGCTCAACGGTGTCCCGTCCGTCGTTGCTACGACACTGCCCGGCAGATCGAGCCCGGTGTACACTTCAAAGTCGATGGCGAGCTCCGCTGTCGAAACGTCACCCGCTACCGACCAGCACATCCCATCCAGCCAATGTTGCAGCGCCCGGAACCACCTCTCTCCTCCGACCGCCGCGAAGGTCCCCGGTCCAGCGATCGCTTCGAAATTCAGTCGGCGCGGGGGGCAGTCCTCGGGGTGCAGTTGTCTCCAGGGGTGGCCGACCGCCCGGTCTCTTCCTTCCCTCTCCAGCCGTCGTCTCTCGTGCATGACCTCCGCCATGAACGTGTGCAGCACTTCGATGCTGACTCGACTTCCCTTCGGCAGAATCCCGTGTTCTTGCAGGCACGGGGGCCAAGTCGAGCGATCCGCGCCAACAATTTCGGCATACTGGTGTTGCGCTCGGATCCGTTCGTACGCCCGGCATTGCCACCAAATGTGGCCCAGGGTTTCCTCCGTCGGCTCGACACAGCGTCTGCACAGCCCGTCACCTCCCCACAGCTTGGCAGCATGTGACTCCGTCATCACCGACCCAGCCACGACCTCGGCAACGTCCCGTGCAGCCGTCAGCGTTGTCGACGCCTTCAGCCCGTAGGCATTCGTCGCGACGTAGTCTACACCTGCCCGCACCCCTCCGAAGTCTACCTGCTTCTTCTCAAGCCCCGCTAGTCGCCAGCCGCGGATCACCCTTCTCAGCGTGTGCCCTCGCTCCCCCCTGCTTTGTCGCACCAGCCCCAGCACGTTCCCTGCCTCGTCCTCGGCGTTGTCGAAATCTTCCGTCCATCGCATACCGAGCTTTTTCGCATGCTCGGCCGCAATACCGATCGGTCCCCATGCGCGGATTCTGCTGCCATACGCCTTTCGAACTGTTGCGACGCGGGCCCTCCACGCCGGCCTCCTTCGGCACACTTCTGCGATCATGCCGAGCGACCGATACGGCAGCACTGTGTAGGGGTCGAGCAAGTGGGCCTTGTTTAGAATGCCCAACACGGCCTCCTGCGCCCGATGCAGCCTCACCGGGTCCCAGACGCCTCTGAGTAGTGCTGCGGTGAACTTCCCCAGCCCCCGCACCGTCGGAAGCGCGAACTCCGAGCCGTATGTCGCCGCCGGTAAAACTGCCATCGCCGCTAGTCCCGACCTCTGCGTCATCGAGATCGGCAGAGCTCCCAACCGTTCGGCCTCCTCTGCGCGCTGGTCGTAGCGCAGGTCCGTTGTCCTGCGTGTTCGCTTCGTGCCGACTAGGCACCCTACGATGGTGAGCTCCTCCTTCGTCGCGATAAGTGCGCCGCCTACCCTCAACTTCGCTTCATACCCCTTCGGCGTCCCAAAAGCAAACGTCTTCGGTATCCCGGTCGACATGCCGGTGTTCGAACAGAATTTGTCGACTTCCACCAAGGCGTTCTGCAAGCAGGCTTCCCTGAGACGCGACAGGAGGGTAAGGTCGTCCGCGAAGGATTCGCTCGTCACCCCCCCCACGTCGTCCACTCTGCGCACCACGATGGAGAGCAGCGCGTTGATGAGGATCACGCTCAGGGGGCAGCCCTGCAGTATCCCATTGGTGGTGAAGAAGACACCTCCCACTGCTTGTACCGCCTTCGTGGTCGCGCGTAAATGTCGCGCAGCGGCCCGAGGATTCTCTCATGGAGGCCCAGCTCCCCCACCAGCTTCAACACGATGTCTCGCGGCACCTTGTCAAAACACTTGGCAAAGTCTAGGGCCACGCCGTATAGCTCCTTACCCGTCAAGAGCGCTTCTTCGATTTGCGAGGCGATTTCGAATACCACGTCCACCACGGTTCCGTGTTTGGGCCTGAACCCGTGCTGGCTATTCGCTATCCATTTCTCCTGCCACTGGACGACGTCCCTGAGCCGCGTACTCGCCCACAAGCGATAGATCGCACTTGTGACGGTGATCGGCCGCAACGCCAGCGGGTCAAGAGTTTCGTCCTTCGGGATCAGTGTGACCGCGGCTTCCAACAACGCGTCTGGCCACGTCCCGGTCGCTTCTATCGCGTTGAACACCGCTGCCAGGGCGTTCAGTAGCGGCAATGGCAGCTTCTTCAGCTCCGCTGTGTTCCATCCGTCCACACCTGGGACACCGCCATCCCTCTTCTTTCCAAGAATGCTTCTCAGATCCTCGCCCGTCAAATCTCGGCATTCCATCGGACGATGTTCGATGTACTCCGCATACTCCGTCCGGAACGCTTCATAGCTTGGCTCCTGTTTGCACTCGTACATCCGGTTAACCGGCGCCCACTCCTTCTGCAACGCCGCATCGATCTGCCGCGCATTCGCCGTGTACTGCCCCTCCACCTTCAGCGCCACCAGGCCATCCGCCCTCTTCTTCCTGCACCACGGTAGCAACTGCGCTTTGTTCGCGCAGTGGAGGTTTTGCATCTTGTTCTCCAGCTGTGCAATCCTCCCTTTACGCGCTTGTGCCGTCAGTGAACGGCTTCTCGCTTCCAGCTTCTGCCTGACGGTCTGGGCGACGCTCAAGTCCGGTGGACGCCGCGGCAAATTGCGCACCTTCGGTAATTGTCCGGCCATAGAATCCAGACCAGACACCACGTTCTGCCACGTCTTCTCCAGCGACCTCGGCATGCACCCAGGTCCTTCCCCATTCAGAGCTTGCAACCCTCGGATATACGCGTCGAGGCCGTTCATCGCCTTCCGGACTCTGCTCGAGGCATATGTGTCTGCGCCCGTCCCGGTGTCCGTCGCAGATGCAATTCGCACCCTTTTGGGCACCCTCGTCTCACCTCTTCCTCGATAGGCGGCAACGGGCCCGTCGAGCAGCCCCTGTTCCTCTGCCAGCTCGATCAGAAACTGCTCGCACGCCTTCGTCGCCGACAGCCAGAGTGCTTCCACGTTCCCTGGTGCCGCATCGCCGAAGCGATTCTTCACCAACAACTCTTCCGCCCTTGCCGCTGTCCGCCCCTCGTCCACCTTGCTTATTTGCCGCAGTGACCTCGGCATTCGATACCTCTCACACGTGTCTGCGAACGCGGCGATGTCCAACTCCACCGTTACCATCTTGTGACTGGGCACCCGCTGCCCCTCCCCGTCCACGACGACGGTGGTCTCGCTCGCTACGAGTGCCTGCATCGCGACGTCGTTCAACAAGATGTGGTCGATGCGTGTGCCTCGCGTGCCTGTCTTCTCGTACGTCTTCGGGGCACCGCCAGCGGAGCAGATTTCCGCGGCGTCGTACCATCCCGACCGCAGCATGCTCGACATCGCCGCCGACGACGAGGGTTCTGCATTGAAGTCCCCGGCCACAACCACTGGCACCCGTCCGAGACTCGATGCTTCCCGGTGCACCTCCGCAATGATCCTCTCCCTCTCCGACGCAGCCTTTTCTCCAGAGTTCGCATATAGAGTGAATATATGCAAGAATTGGCTTCCTTTTCCAAGTCCGACGGCCACGTGCACCCACCTTCGGCTCAGTGATGGCTTCCCGACCACGAAGGCCGGCGCCGGTTTCTTCGCAAAAACTGCAACACCCGCTCCGCCGGCTTCCGCTACCCACGGTGACGCTTTGCCCTGCCGGTCAAGCCGTTCCCGACACGGTTCCCCCCACAGCGACTTCCAGCTTTGTCGGACGCCGTCCTCGAATTCCCTCTGACCCCATTCGGTCAAGAGCGTCTCCTGTACCGCCAGGATGTCTACCGCGGCACAGTCCAAGAAGTGTGCCCTTCCCCCCAAGGAGGTCATGTTCAGCGTTCCAAACTTCAGTGTCTTCCCTTCCTCTCGTTGCAACACTCCGCCATCCCACTTCGGCGGCACCTCCCGTGACTCGGCGCTCGCTCTTTCATCCGCCGCGACCCTCCCCGCGTCTTCAATGCGCAATGCCGCAGTTTCCACCGTGTCTGTGCGTCGCGCCAGCTCTGCCATTGCGCTGCCCGGGAGTAGGAGTCGGTCGTAGTGTTCCGGTACATACGTGACTACCGCCTGCTCCCCTGTGGCGCCCGCATCGTCGCAGGACGTGCGGCCTCCTGCTGTCCAGTACCCAGATTGTCGTCCCGGTGACCGTTGCGGCTGCCGTCAGCGTCATCTCGTCCCCGTACTCGTATGGCCCCCGCATCGCCTCCACGTAGAACTCCCAGCTGCCGTACCTTTCGGACGGCGCGAAGTGTGCCTCGAACGTCGGGTCCTCCAACATCGCGTCCACAACACGCGCACGAAGCCCCCCTACCGACCATCCCGGCAGCCCGGCCACGACCGCTGCGAACTGGCAGGCACCGTCCCCAGGAATCTCTTGCACACTAGCTCCCATCCCGTCCGCCGCTTCCTTCAACCTAGACCCCAGCGTTTCGAGCGTCTTCCCTCCGCCACGCATCTCGTCGTTCGTCAGTCACGAACGCTTCGCCGACGCCGGTTGGTGCGCCTTCTTCGTCTTCGCTAGCGGTGACTTCCCCGGCGTTCCCAGCGGACGCTTCGGCTGTGTCATGTGGACGTCTTCAGACGGAGCCTCGACCCGTCCCGTCTTCTGCTTCGTCGGTGTGGCGACGGGCGTCTTCGGCGCCTTCTTTTTGATCGGGGTTCGGTCTACGGGCATCGCCGGGGGTGTCTTCGGCCTCATTGTTGCGACCATCTCAGTCAGCTTCGCCATCTGAGCACTGAGTGCTGCGATGTCACCTCGCAGCGCGTCGTTCTTCGCGCGTAGCTCCGCGTTCTCCGCCCTGAGCTGTCGCACCGCGCCATTGTTGTCGCCTGCGCCCTCGGTTGCTCGGGTATGCTCGTCTTTTCCTGACCCTGCCGTCGCATCGCCTCGAGATATGACGAGACCTTCGGCGTCCTCTCCGCCCTCGCATCCCACACCTGCGATTTCGGCCGCCGTCCGGACCTGTCTTCCTCGGTCTCGTCGTCGACCTTCATCAGCGCACCTCCCGCGCTTATCAGTCGATGCGGGGGCGACTCCTCGCTGGCGACGACGCGCGTGTCCCCATGCGTCTTGCTCCGGTAGGACGCGACTTGGCGACATGTCCATCCCGCCGCCTTCATGGTCGCCTCAAGATCCGAAGCGGCATCGCGCGCCTGTGCCCCCCTCACCAGGTAATGCATCGCGGGCGGCCCCTGCTTCGCCGCCGCTTCGCCCAACAATTCCCGCACCCGCTCGGACATGCCGTCCTTCGACCCTCACCCCCAGCCGCGCGCGAATACGAGCAAGGCCCAGGCAGCCTTTCCCTTGCGCGAGCACGAGAGCGCTCTTCAGCGATGCTTCCTCGTCAGCTAGCCACACGACGTCGCTCGTCTCCGACCCCTCCTTCCAGCGCGGTACGCGTAGAAAGAGACCCCTCCTGCCCTAAATTCTCAGCAATCTCTCGACCTGCTCCTCTTCGACGCGTACCATCATCTGAAATACGCCGCACGTTGAACATGCTGTGCGGACTCAGGTCCACCTTCGCCTCTCCCGCGAGCCGCCTGCACTCCGCCTTCAGCACCCGCCCCCCCGATGGCTCCTGCAGGGCCGCTAACGTCTCTGCCCCGCACCATCGTGCATCTATCTCGGCGCAAATCAGCAAGAGTGCATCGAATGTTGGTATTCGTCTGGTACAAGCGTCTCGCCAGCTGGCGTCCGTCTTCGTCGAGAAACACGCAGCAGAGGAAGACCTGCAGGTGGCTCTGTCAGCCATCTTGGCAAAAAAACAAACTGCTGCTAAGTTCCAGTGGTCGGATACACATTTGGACAGAACAGCTGAAAAACCAAAGCCTGATTTCACATGCGCACCCTGTGGTTTCACCGCGAGCGGGACAACTGCTGTGGGTTTCATTGAGTTGAAGAGCGGAACAGTACCCGTGTCCCGACCTGACTGCTTAGGTCAACTCGCGGGGTATCTACACACAGCGTTAGAAAATCAATCGAGCCTCGATGTAGTTTACGGCGTTGTTGCCAGCTGGAAGGAAGCAGTCGCTGTTGTAGCTCGGCGGGAAGGTACAGGAGCAGTAAAATACTACGAAGACCCAGTCACGACCTTCCCCGCAGACCTAGTAAATGGAATCACCAAGATTTGTTGCACCGTCAAGGAGCCCATTACCATCAGCAAGTATCGCTTCGCAAAGCGGTTTGGGCACGGTTCATCATGTGCGGCATATACAGTCGTTGATCAAACTGCTACAACCATGAGAGCCGTTGGAAAGGTCTTTTCCAACGTGGACGCTTTCAGAAATGAGGTCTTGATGCTAGAAAAGGTGAGCGTGGCAGATACCAACGATTCTAGCTAAGGATGAGCGAAAACTGTCTGTCGTGGTTTCCCCAAGAGGTCGTCACTTCCGCTGTCGGGAAGGAGTGCTGTTGGAATGGCCACATGCGAAGCAGCTGCTGAATGTTCTGCTTCATGTGCATCGCTTGGGGATTGTCTATTGTGATGTCCGACCAGCGAATTTCTTCTATGACCCGACAAGCCAGAAGGCATTCCTCAACGATTGGGCCAGTGCGTTCGACACTACGAGCAACGGTCAGTACAACTCTGGGCGCTTAGCACTCCCCGACTGCTTCAAGATCCCAAATCGGGCTGATGATCTTCCCTCCGCAAGAGATGATTTGTACAGCTTTATACTTTCTTGCTATGTTGTCAGAACGTGTGAAAAGGTTGAGGGAGCCATCGAAACATTTGCCATGCAACTCCTTCCATCGACACACTGGTGGGAATTGCTGAGTTTTGTCAAGACGAATTGGACGAACTCGCAGGAGATTAGCAAACGGCTGCAAATACTACTTTCCCCACAACGAATGCTCTCACCTGGTGGCATGGAGTCACCATCCGAAGAAATTGCCATGGACCCTCGGACTTCCAGGAAAAGGCACCAGGATGGTGGTGCACCTCCGCCAAAGCTGCGGAAGTCCTAGTTGTTCTGTGTACTTCTCTGGGGCGCAGCTCGCGCTGGTTGATGGGGGTAGCAAAGATTTCACGAACAGGAAGTACCACACACCACTTGAAGTTTCGAGTCTTCCTTTTCTGCTGCCCAAGCTTCCGTTCTATGTTTCACAAAGTCGTGGTACGTCCGTTTATCACAGACTTGCAGAACTCGCTTACCAATGATGAGTGTGTTCGGATAGAGCCTCCATGCAAAAGGCAGAAGCAGCTGATTTACAGCCAGACCAAAACTCTTTGCCCAAACTACCTAGGTTCCAGGGGAACTTCCATAGCGCGGTGGAAGATCACGATCCCAAATCTCGCCCACCCTCTAACCCAACAACCAAGGCTCTAAGGCGTCCACGTACTCAACCTGTCCAATAATGCCAGTCTGGCCCCTTCAAAATGAACACACTCATCATTATACTATCTGCGGGTAGCTGCGGCTGGCGCTTAATCTCACCGATGGAAATGCCACCGACCAGCCGCCAGTAGGCTCTCGCACGGTGGTTCGGTAGGACCGTGACATCGCAATGGGGCATGTCAGAAGAAGAGAGATACAAGATTGACGGACACCCGCGCGGCGTACCCAGCGAACCGCGATCTCGAGTTGAAACCCGAGTGTTGCAGCCTTCGACTATCGAAAGTTTTGTCGAAACGCACCCCGCGCGACGTTCAGGACTGTTGAACTCTCACCGCAACCCCTCGGAATCATCAAGCTCATCGTCACACTCATCTTTGAGCTCATCGTCCAGGAATTTCACCAACAACGGGCAAAAGTGCCAACAGCGGACCGGCCAAACATGGCGGAACATGTGCGCAAGGACTTTGCCAGCTACTCGAAGATCCTCGGCTCCCAAGAGGCGGCTCGCACCTATGCGGATGATGTGGAGCATGGTAGCAAGTGGATGGACTTGCTAACTCTTCGCGCGGTAGCTGACATGTGGTCAGTGTGCACCTGTCATCAGGATCGGGGCCGAGACGAGAGAGCCTCGCAGGGTCCTGGTGGTAGCTTTCGGAACGGCCACTACGAGAAGGTTGAGGCTTCCAGGGAGGGGAGGATAAAGCTCTGAGTCGGCGATCAAGGCCACCATATGCAAAGACAGGGGGAGCCCGGCCACGGCCCACCACCAACGATTTAAAAGCTACAGTAGAGAGTTGTTTCTACATAGTGCACTACAATGTTGGACCTCCCTTCATTTTCCGACACTGAGAAGGTGTGGGATTTGCTAAAGGAGGGACACATTCTCGTGTCGGAGAAGCGCAACGAGTCGGGAGTCGAATTTCTATTCCCCTACCATTGTGGAGACGAAGTCCTGCGCGGTGGCGGTCAAGTCAAACTCACAGGGCAGGATCGGGTGGATTCTACTACCTGCGAAAAGATGAAAAAAACACTCGATTCAGATCCATCGACGAAAGAATGCGTTTGGACCGTTCATCCCTCTTTACCCCGCTTTTACCCCGCTGCAGGGATGAGATGATACGTTTAGGTACCAGGGTGGGCCTGGACCTGGAGAAAAGCATGAAACGCCCTAGAGAAACTGACGAACGGGAAGAAAGATGAACGACAGAGCAAAGTACCTCGCAACTAATCCTTGCCTTCCCTTATACTTGTGTGGTATCGCATCTCAGCACCGAACCGCACACATGAACGATATGGTTGTTCTGTGTCATCCGGTCGATGTAATTGTTACTGGTTTCAGTGCTTGTGTGGTATCATGCTCGTGATCTTCTTCCAACCTTTCACAAAGAAGATCCGGGCTCCTTCGGCTACTCGGCCGTGAGGGAACCATCCTTCTTCTAACCCATGGAATGACATCATTCCACCCCCCATTTCTCATCAGCCGTGCTTGCCCTTGCTCTCTTGTAGCTTGTTGAACCGGTTGTCGCGAGGACCATCTGATGCATAGCCTCTGAATCATTCGGGGAGTGCTCTTAAATAACGATTATACAGTCGCGTTGTCGGAAGTAGCTGTTATTCAGGAGTTCCTTCCGGTGACGATTTCTGTGGTGGGTTCTTCATTCTCTCTTCCGCATCCACGTCTGACCTTCGTTGTGGATGCTACCAGGGTTCAGAGCGACGCTATGCTGCGCCCCGCTTCCCCCTTTTTGTTTTTATGTCCTCTACTCCTTGCCCCTTTCTCTGCTGCTTCTGAACATTTCTTCCGTTCCCGAGTAGAAAATGTGGCCTCTTCTCCTTTTGTTACCGATTTTCAAGTTCCTTTGCATTGGCAAAAGGGAACCGTACCGCTTGGTTAAGCTCTTGCGTCGATGATGTGTGTGTCTGTGCCCATCGCTGGCTTTAGTTCGACGATGTTTCATCAGTCACGACACTCGACGCAACCTTGAATGCTGCACAGGTGTCCTTGGCCTTCATGCGACCCCGGTCAGGAATTGACGAGAACTGTGTATGCATCCGCCTGACCATGTGGGGGGGGGCTTGGTGAGGTGGTAGGTAGGAGGCTGGTAACGTGGAGGGCGTTAAAGATACCCGCTACAAAGTCATGTGCTGCAAGCAGCAGTCGACTGACTGAGCGAGAGCTGTCGATAAAATGTGACGGGTGGGTGATGAACTTGACGTAAGTTTCACCAATCGCAAGCAATCGCGTGTCTGCGCGTGTTGAGCACCCCTTCGACAACCAAGATGCGAGAGTCTTGGTGTGTTACAGCTTGGTAAGCGTGTCAAACACACGAACCGGTTCAAAGAAGGGGGCTGGAGTTCGGCGATAGGCCTCCTGGGGAACCCGCCGCATTACAAGTCCATCTCGTGGAGGTCGGCGGTCACCGACCCATCTTCCCTCTCAACGAACAGGGTGCCTCTCGGCTGCTTGCACCAGTCGTAGACAGGCCTGGGGTTGTCGATCGCCCCCGACGCATCTTTTCCAGCCTTTTGGCTCTCGCGTCCTTTCGTGCTCCTTTTTCAACAAGTGCGACTGCAGCTCAGGCAATGCAGGCGGGTTCGCCTCTCACAGGCGCGAATCGACGTGCTTGGTGAAGGCCACCAGGCAAGGACCGTGCGGGCACCGCGGAAGACGCGGAAAGTCATGAAAGCGCGAGGGACCGGATCTGGAAGACCCCGGAAGCGTTAGGCTGCGCGTCGCCTGCGGAAGGTCCCCGAATTTCCCCGAAACTCCCCGATATTTTTGTCTGGACCAGGTGGAGCCTTGTGTCTTGCAGATCACGTGAGGTAGGTACAAACCCCAGGTTCCTTATGAAATTGCAGCCAAACACTTGTTATAACAAGCAATCGCTTGTTATATAACAAGCAATCACTTGTTATATAACAAGTGATCACTTGTTATATAACAAGTGGCACTTGTTATACATTTTCACTTGTTAGGTCACTTGTTGTATAACAAGTGATTGTGCATGACAAGTGAGTCGTGCATGAGCCTCATGCGTCGTTAAGCAGCGGCAGCCAGGACTTGTCGTGGCACCGCTAACGTTTGAATTGAAGACAGACCCAGCGAAGTTCTGCCTCAGAAGCTGGTCATGAGGGTGTGCCGAGTCACACCCGAAAAGCGGGTGTGCGTGAAAGTCCACACCCAAGACTCGGATGTGACTAGCCAGTGAGGAAATGTATGAATCCACCGCAACGACGACGCCACCGGGGGGCAACCGGGGTGGACAAACCACCAACCTCGCACCCGGCACTCAGGACTTCCTCGCGAACGTGAACTCGGTGTCGGTCGCAAGAACTATGGAAATGGCAAGACACATAGGAACTAGGAGCGCGCGCTAAAATAAGCCGAATAGTCGGCAATAGGCAACAAAGACACACGCACAAGTACACGTACTGCCACTGCAGCAGATACGATACGCACACTAACCTACGATACCTTAAAGGAACCTTTACGACAATGGTCACCCGGAGACTAATCAACCCCGGATCCCTAAGTGAACTTGCACTCTAAAACCCCCAGATTTACCTGTGTTTATTACGCGAGAGCCGCAGGCGCGCGCTGGCCCCGTTTCCTCGTTTGCACCTTCCAGCTGCCACCTTGAGTATTTTCCACGAAGCAGGTGCTCATTCAAAGAAGGGCCGGGCGGGTCGAAAAAAAGACCACGAAAAACCCGTGGCGCAGCCCCCCCCCGAGGCGCAGACGGGACCAGTGCGGTGTTGAGCACATACCCATTCCAAGCACGTTGTCTTGCAATCCCCCGTTGGGCTAGTGCGGTGTTGAGCACAAACCCATTCCAAGCACCTTGTCTTGCAATCCCCCGTTAGGCCACCCCCGAGGCGCAAACGAGACCAGTGCGGTGTTGAGCACATAGCACGTTGTCTTGCAATCCCCCGTTGGGCTAGTGCGGTGTTGAGCACAAACCCATTCCAAGCACGTTGTCTTGCAATCCCCCGTTAGGCCACCCCCGGCGGATGCGGCTGTATCCCTGCGGCCGATGCGACGATCGACAGGACGGATGACTGGGAGAGGGTCCGGGTGGAGAGAGAGAGGCGTCGCAGCAGCGCCGGCTGAAAAGGCAGCGGGAGCGAGACGAAGGCAAGGGTTCGAACCCGGCCGCTGGTACCGCCGCCCCCCTCCCGGGTGGCCGGCCGTCGCATCCGCACCAAAAGCTGCTGGACGCCCTGAGCGAAGCCGACGGTATCGTCTCCGGCGAGTTCCGAGACCTGCTGCACCGCCGAGAGTCTGTCGGAAGGGACCTGATCGTGGCGGGCGAGGAAGACGGGCGGAGGGAAGTCGCGTGGTGCGCCGCGACCGAGGAGCCGAAGGGCTTGGACCCCGGCGGCAGCTGCCGCCGCCCGGGCTGCGGGGAGGGAGCAGGGGAAGAGGTGTCGGTCGTCGAATTGATGGCGACCTGCGACTTTTTGGTCACCCGCGAAACCATCCGGCAGCGCATGCTCTCCAAACAGCACGACGGCAGCGCTCGGCTGCTGCTGGAGGGCGAAGCCGCGGCCCGGGAGGCCTTATCCCACGCCGAACAGCGCGGGCACGGAAAGCTCACCCTGCGAGTCCTCACCTTCACGACGGCAGTCGAGCTTCTGTTGTCCGACGAGGCTGAGGGCAACCCGGCCTTGCCGGCCCATTCCGTCGCGGAGCTTCTCTTTTCGGAGTCGGAAGAGAGAGCCACCAAATTTTCGACAAAGGTGAATTTTAAACAGGGAAATTCTTACTGTGGGGAGCCACAATTAACATTTTGGTAGACATTTTCCACCAAATTTCCGAAAATAGGGGGGGGGTGCGACTCCATTGTAAATTTGTCCGTTTTATTATTTTTGCCATTTTTGCATGCTTCGGAGGCACCTCCGGGTACTTTGAGCCCTAAAAGTATGTGTTCACGAGGCTTTAGAGGGTCCTCAACCCAGGAATCGATCAGAATCTCGCCCAAAAAGGCAGAAATGATGAAAACATTGTGAAAAATAGAGGGACCTGTCCGTGTTGGCAAAGAGATAATCTTCCCTTCGCCGACCAGAAACTGCCATGCATGGCCCGGAATTCGCCTTTTTGGTCCAGAATTCACCCCCTCTGGCCTTATTTCAACCTCTGCGGCTCAGATCCCTGTCACCCGGGTCCAGAATCCACCTCTGTGGTCCAGAATCCACCTCTGTGGTCCAGAATCCACCTCTGTGGTCCAGAATCCACCTCTGTGGTCCAGAATCCACCTCTGTGGTCCAGAATCCACCTCTGTGGTCCAGAATCCACCTCTGTGGTCCAGAATCCCCCTCCCTGGTCCAGAATCCACCCTCCCTGGTCCAGAATCCACCCTCCCTGGTCCAGAATCCACCCTCCCTGGTCCAGAATTCACCCCCTCTGGCCTTATTTCAACCTCTGCGGCTCAGATCCCTGTCACCCGGGTCCAGAATCCACCTCTGTGGTCCAGAATCCACCTCTGTGGTCCAGAATCCACCTCTGTGGTCCAGAATCCACCTCTGTGGTCCAGAATCCACCTCTGTGGTCCAGAATCCACCTCTGTGGTCCAGAATCCACCTCTGTGGTCCAGAATCCACCCTCCCTGGTCCAGAATCCACCCTCCCTGGTCCAGAATCCACCCTCCCTGGTCCAGAATCCACCCTCCCTGGTCCAGAATCCACCCTCCCTGGTCCAGAATCCACCCTCCCTGGTCCAGAATCCACCCTCCCTGGTCCAGAATCCACCCTCCCTGGTCCAGAATCCACCCTCCCTGGTCCAGAATCCACCCTCCCTGGTCCAGAATCCACCCTCCCTGGTCCAGAATCCACCCTCCCTGGTCCAGAATCCACCCTCCCTGGTCCAGAATCCACCCTCCCTGGTCCAGAATCCACCCTCCCTGGTCCAGAATCCACCCTCCCTGGTCCAGAATCCACCCTCCCTGGTCCAGAATCCACCCTCCCTGGTCCAGAATCCACCCTCCCTGGTCCAGAATCCACCCTCCCTGGTCCAGAATCCACCCTCCCTGGTCCAGAATCACCCTCCCTGGTCCAGAATCCACCCTCCCTGGTCCAGAAATCCACCCTCCCTGGTCCAGAATCCACCCTCCCTGGTCCAGAATCCACCCTCCCTGGTCCAGAATCCACCCTCCCTGGTCCAGAAATCACCCTCCCTGGTCCAGAATCCACCTCTGTGGTCCAGAATCCACCCTCCCTGGTCCAGAATCCACCCTCCCTGGTCCAGAATCCACCCTCCCTGGTCCAGAATCCACCCTCCCTGGTCCAGAAATCACCCTCCCTGGTCCAGAATCACCCTCCCTGGTCCAGAATCCACCCTCCCTGGTCCAGAATCCACCCTCCCTGGTCCAGAATCCACCCTCCCTGGTCCAGAATCCACCCTCCCTGGTCCAGAATCACCCTCCCTGGTCCAGAATCCACCCTCCCTGGTCCAGAATCCACCCTCCCTGGTCCAGAATCCACCCTCCCTGGTCCAGAATCCACCCTCCCTGGTCCAGAATCACCCTCCCTGGTCCAGAATCCACCCTCCCTGGTCCAGAATCCACCCTCCCTGGTCCAGAATCCACCCTCCCTGGTCCAGAATCCACCCTCCCTGGTCCAGAATCACCCTCCCTGGTCCAGAATCCACCCTCCCTGGTCCAGAATCCACCCTCCCTGGTCCAGAATCCACCCTCCCTGGTCCAGAATCCACCCTCCCTGGTCCAGAATCCACCCTCCCTGGTCCAGAATCCACCCTCCCTGGTCCAGAATTCACCCTCCCTGGTCCAGAATCCACCCTCCCTGGTCCAGAAATCACCCTCCCTGGTCCAGAATCCACCATTCCTGGCCCAGAATCTCCCTTGCCCAGAGCCCGCGGGTGCCGTCCGACGGACAGTTGGCGGATTCCTACACGCGGGGGACCTTGTTGCCTCGGTTCCCGGCGCACCTTCTGCTTCCGCGGTCACGTGCCACACCCGATGACTTCTTTTATCTTCTGCAAGAACCGCTTCGCCTCAGTTGTCGCAGCTTCCATTATGTTTTTCTGTAGCTTTTTTCGAGTATAAATTCGGAAATTTGGGCGTTGTGGTGTGCCCCCTGGGGGTTTCGCCAGCATTTGACCTTGAACCGGGCCCAGTCCGGGTTGGTCTGGGGTGATCCGGGTTGGTCTGGGGTGATCCGGGTTGGTCCGGGCTGATCCGGGTTTGGTCCAGGGTCATCTACACCAGGAAGCAGCCTCCCCGCAAACCCGCACTCGGTGGCCCTGCGGGCCCCCTCGTGCATTTGATGGATTCTTAGTGCTTCGATGTGGGCCTTCTTGTCCAGGTTCGGCCTCTTGTGTGAAGAGGCCGACTCGAAAGAAAACAGGATTCAGCACACACAACGCAAACAGGAACTAGAAGAAGAAAAGAAATTCACAAGATGGTTCGGGTCGGAGTTGTGCTTGAAAAATCTAACGATAGGGAAGTGATGCAAGTTCTCGTAAAGAAGGTACACAGTTTTTTGTGGCCGCAGGTTTCTGTAGCTGTTCTGTGGCTGCCATACTTGTTGGTACTAAAAATTAGTAGTTGGCAGCGTACTACATGAAACTTACCAAAGCAAAGTTCCGCTGGCGGAGGGTGACGCAGACGATACAATTTTCCTAGTCTCTCCCTGTCTCCCTTGCGCTCTGCTTGTACCTTTCTGTGTCCTGCCTTCGTGTACTCTCCTGCCGGGCGAAGACGGCGCGACCAACACGTGACCAAGTTTCAGGCGAACCTCTATAAATCCCTGTCCATCTCTATCTTCCGGAGCTGCATAGAATTGCCTGAGCGCCCAGAGAGGTGGTCATCCGAGTGACTCATGCAGGCCAACAACCGCAGATTCCCTGCATGCAAACCTCAAATGCAGGTATACCACGGATCCATCGGAAGGGCGATGAACCGGCTTAAATACGTAGAATCCCATTGTCTAGTCCTTTCTGCTCCAAAGTCTTGCCTCGTTGTAGCTCTTGTACTCAAGACCAAGCAAATCCCGCTGTCCACCCGTTGCTTCGCCTTTTATTGTGCCCACGTTTTTTTTTTTTTTTTTACACAAGCGTCATTGCGAAGGTTACTGCTGCGGCCTTCTGGGTGGCAGCTGTGTCAGGTCAAGTAGCGAGATCTGGGGCCCTGTGATGGCTGAGTGCACACCTAAGCAGGGCTGCATCCTCGTGTTGTAGCCGTGTTGTGTATAAGGTTTCGTGGGGGCCTGGTCAACCACCTCATCACTATAGGGCACAAACCTTTCGCGACAGAGATTGGACAGTCGGGATTGCCGGGGGCGGGTCTCCATGAAGTAGAGAAAAGTAAAGCAAGACCTGCCCCCTGCGCCTGCTGTCTCCGACTGCTTCGGCAGACGACCATACTACTACTACTACTACTACTACTACTACTACTACTACTACTACTACTACTACTACACAAGCGCCAGCTCGGAAGGAAATGCTTGACGAAGCTGCCAGGCGAAGAACCGAAGGAATCCCAAGTGCTGTATCCACCGAACCACGTGCTGAACGGACCTGAGGTCATGCGGGTCTACCCCTACACGACAAGACGCACAAACACAACAGGTCAAAGTCCTGAGTGAGAAAACAACGCACGGTGGTGGAAGCGAAGGACAAAGCTCGTCCCAACCCAAGACGGACCAGTCAAGAAATTGCCAGGACTTGTGGGTCGAATTGCGTCGCGAGAGTTGGACGTGGGTGAGCCACCTGCAGCACGCAAAGATTGGTGTCGGTCACAAACAGTCCCGGATATGGCTAGCCATAACCCATAACGAAAGCATTCACTAAATATACAACCCGCAACCATAAAGCCCTTTCTTGCTCTATGTGCCCTGCGGGACAACCGGAATCTCGGCCTAGCGGGGCTGAGGTCAGGTACGGTGCCCGCTGTAAATCCCACTGTCCGCCCCAGAACGCGCTGCTGATCAGGGTTGCCCTCGCAGGTGGCGTGAACACCGCCGAATACACTTCGAGATTCGCCAAGGCGGAAGCCCCGCCTGTACGTTGTGTGACTCGGGAGCATTGGAAGACGAGCACCACGTCTACTGGGATTGCACGGCCTTCGAGAACATACGCACGAAGCCCGAGTACGCGGGGATCGCACAGTCCGACAGGAGGCTCTGGCCGAGCTGCCTGCGGGAGCACGGAATCGTGACGCCGGCGACACGGGAATTTGCCGGGCCGGTACAAGCGCTGATGGCAGAGATCCTGGCGGAGCGGGCGCGCCGGGTCAGCGTTAGATGGCTAGAACGTAAGGCGGCGACCCCCTGGGAGCGCTGCGCGCAGATGCCAACGGCGAAACGCGAGTTCCCGTTCCGGCGCATCGCCCCGGCCTGGGCGTGGCTACGCTACTGGGACGAAAGGACATTCCTGGCAGCGATCGACTGGCTCTCGGGCCTCGAATGGTCATCGGATGGCGACATGGCAGCGGTAGAGGCAGCTATCGACTTCGAGCTGTTCTCGGGCCTCGACATCAAGGCACCTAGCAAGGCGGCCAAGACGCATCGGGAGAAGGCCAACGGGATGCGCTGCATGTTGAGCGCAATCAACAAGCTGGCCGTGCAACAACAACTCGGCAAGTGCCTCCCTGGCGACTTCAAGTCGAAAACGACAGCCTTGTCGTTCATAGGCCTGAGCAGCGTACCCGGCTTCCAGCCCCGGCCCCGCCACCGCATGCCCGAAACCGGGCCGACCATCATGCAGCAGGTGAAAACCGGCTACGGCACAGCGCCGGCGTACCCGCCAACGGCACAGCGCCGACGTACCCGCCCGAGCGGACGGACAGAGCGCGGCGATGGGTAATCCCCAGAGCGCCACTGGCCAACCCGGATCCCCTGCACCTCCCACACGCAGTGCCGGAGGCGACGAAGAATGCCCCCAAGTGCGCTACCCATCACAAAGGGAAGTGCGCAGTCTGTCGCGCACTCGGACACCACCACGGCCCTACGGTGGAGGCATGTTGCCGACACCACCACACCGACAACGACGGCTTACCTCCGGCGGTCTGCGACCGGCACCGCATGACGAGATGCGTGGAGTGCAACACGCCAACAGCGTGCTGCAAGGCCGGCCACCATGACTGCCGCGAACACGCCCGCGGTCCGTGTGACGACTGCCGCGGCTTACCGACGCTAGCGGAACGGCGGCCGTCAGCCTGCTGCAAAAAGGGCCACCACGTGCCAGCGCCCCCGAAGCCAGCCCCCGCTAAGCCGAAGCCAACAACGCCGCGGAAGAAGGGCCGACAGAAGCCGACGACACCACCGCGCATGAAGAGGACGCGTCAAGCGTCCCCAAAGGCGGCCAAGATGGCGAAAAAGCACGCTCCGACCGAGCCGGCCCGAGCGACACCACCAAGAAAGGGGCAGAAAAGAGCCCGACTCCCGACACCACCGAATGACCCGGCGGGAAAACCCGGAAAAAAGCACGCGGCGCGAAAGCGCAACATTTCGAGAATGGAGCTGGATATCACCAGCCCTGCCACCTCGACTTCATCCTCATCCATGTCAGGATCGCCCCCTCGAGCGACTGCTTCGGCGGGACAGCCGGCGCGAAAGCGCAACAAACGAAAAATGGAGCTGGTTATCACCAGCCTATAATCACCGTCCTCGTCCGCTTTGAGATCGTCCTCGGACGACGTATTCAAATAACCCTAGCCTATGACAAATGCAAGCTTACCCCTGTGGTACCTGCATTTCAAGTGCACACTGCTCAACATGCATGCGCGTGGGGGGCCCAAGACTAAATTCGAAGCGAATTTCTTCTTGGTGTCGGTCGCAACACTTACAAACATGGCTAGCCGTAGTTAAAGTGTATAAGCATACCTACTACCCTCATACCACCCGCCTCACAGCCTCAATGGTCAACCGGAGACCCTAAAACACCGAACCTCTAAACCACAATAAACGCTATAAAATACAACCACTAGGGAGGCGATGTGGAGATAACAGATGCCGTCGACGAGAAGAAGCATCTGGATCCATTCATGAATCCACATTGTCGTAATCCGGTAATATAGAATCCGTTTTGTCGTTGACCCAAAAAAAAAGCTCCACGAACGTAGTCCCACACTCTCCGCTTAGTCCACGGGGGTCGTGCGTAAAGCGGGCTAATTCCCATTCTAGAACTGTTTTTAACTTTTTGCCCATTATAGAACAGTCGCTAACTTTGTGCCCATTATAGAACTGTTTTTAACTTTTTGCCCATTCTCGATAGCTTTGTGCCCATTATAGAACATTCGCTAACTTTGTGCCCACGCGTACCCTTACTGATTGCGTGTGGAAGGAAGTTAGCCCCCTTGCTATATGAGTCGATGCCAAAAGGGGGGGGGGGGGGTTTGGGCGGAAAAATCCCCGCATAGTTCACCAGGGTCTGACGGGTACTGAGGCCCCATAGCCTTCCTAAAACATGATTCTGCGTTCAAATACGCCCTCAGAAGCCTCCGGAGAGCCTTCTATGATGTCCAAAATGCGTTTTTGTGGGTTTTGGGGGGGTCCCCTGTCTGCTGGCCGTACACCGCTATAGTAGACACATATGCGACCTGATGCTATGTTGCTCCTCAGAGCAAGATCCCAGCCTGAACACATGTTTTCGGCGTTCTCTAGCACTCTCCAGGTGCATTAGACCCTCGGGCTTCGTGTTTTCTTCCGCTTACAGGTGCTCCGGGGCGCCCCCTGCATTGGGGTCAGACCGTACTACGTGATGGTACTACGTCACCAACGAGCTACGTGCTATGCGCACCTATGACGATACAGCAGCAGCACGTGGTGGTAGCAGCATGATATGCATCTGGCTAACGAGAAGGACGAGTGTTGACACGAAGAGTGACTGAAGAAGTGAGTTACACGGTGACCGAAGGCTGTGTCAACAGCCGATCTCAGTGGTCAGTAGAAGACGGTTAGCTCCGAGTTCGCTTCCTGCCCGTGCATTGTTTTGCAGCCGGTTTTGCTGGTTTTGGGGCAGGCTTTCGCACCTTTCCTTGTGATTTCCTCCCCCTTTTGGCATCTTTCTCGTCCTTGGCAGCAAGTGCCTCAAAGACGTGTTGCTTCTTGAGCCGTTTCTTCTCCAGCTTTGACGCGAAGTCTTCACTACTAGCACTGGAGTCGCCATCCCGATCACTGCTGGAAACGTCAGCACAGTCACTATCTGATTCGCAAAGTGGCAACTTGCTTGATACCTTGGGTACAAACGCGAATCTTGTGGCATGGCTCTTTCCCCGAAGTTTGCAACCGGGTTCACCACTGAAGTCATGAACTGTGATGACTCCGTCACCATCTCGTTGGTAGGACCCAATAGCCATGATATTGGCGATGTTTCGGACCGGAAAAGTGGCCCGTTGAGCACGGATTCTGACTTGTATGGCGATTGTGTTGGTCACCTTGTTTAGCACGGCTTTTACATCATTGAGATGCTTCAGCTCGGTCTTTTTCGAAGCCGTGTCGAGAGCACGTCCAATCGTGCCAAAGTGCTGGTCCCGGTCGTTCTTGCCGTGGCCCCCTTCAAAGAAGTTGATCGAAATCGTGGAATCTTCTTGTAGGAGGCGGCTGATAAAAAGCAGCGAACGAAAGTGTCTCCCCGAGTCGGACCAGTAAATCACTTTTAGGTCCGGGGGGAAATGCTCCTTGGCAGCTTCAAAGGCACGGACAGCAGCAAACGAGCACTGGTTGTGCGTTCGCAGGAGCACATCAATGTTACGACGGCAGACGTTTCCATCTACCAGCCAATGCATGCCAAAGCCAAGTAATGAGAAGGCACCTTGATTATAAAAGAGCTGGCCGGGCTCCTCTGGTTTCATTGGGAGCTTCCCTTTTTGTTTGAAGTCAAGGGTTACCACGACGCAGCCTGGTGGAGGAGCTTTCATGGCAATGTTATACGCATCTCTTTGTCGTGTGGCTGCCGCCTGATGCAGTTGTACCTCCATGAGCTGATGCAGCATGATGCTAACAGCACTCTTCACGTTTGCGGGAATGCGAGGCTCGTCCAGGACGCTGAGGAGATAGAACGGGTTGCTGTTTGCATGCCAGTACTGCGAGGTCAGCGACTCCCTGTTCTTGGAGATATACTCCCTCAGGCGATTTTGGATGGTGGCCCCTTCCGCACACGTGTCGCATACATCTGTCCGTCGTGAGATGTGCTGAAACTGGGCACCACGCAGCCGGCGATATGTCGTGTACGACACATCGTCCTTCATCTCACTCTGTTCGTAAACAAGCTTGAACGGTACAAGCATGTTTTGTGCCACGACCGCAGTACTTTCAGTTGAAAGCCGCTTCACCACGCGAGATGTGGGCGATGCCAATTGTTCGTGGTCCTCATTAACCTGCTGCCTGGCTTCTGGTGTGGCAATCAACGGCCTCCCGCCACGGGAAATGTCGCCATCTTGGTGTCTGTTGGACCACAGTTTCTCCCCTACAGTCATTCCAACCTTTTCATATCGTGCCCGAGCCCAACCCAGACTACGTACGATATTGCGACGTGTCGGCTCATGAGAGATGCTGTTGAACGCATCCGGGAATGTGCCAGATAGTTTCTGCCAGATACGGACGTGGTCGTCTTCTCCCCACATAGACAGCAAGAAACCAATGTGGTCTTCGCCTGCAATCTTGTTCAAGAACGCTTTTGTTACGTTGAACCGGCGCTTCATGTTCTGAGACGTTCTACTCCAGTTGGTGTAGGTGTCCTGGGCTTTCATCTCTTCCACAGAGGTTTCGAGGGCGAGCATACCCGTGTCACGAGGCATATTTACTTGATGTTCTTTAGTTCCTGTATGCCAACAATGAGGGTTTAGGTTTAATGGACCCCAAAGCAGCACAAACGAAGCCCGAAACGGTGGATGTGGCGCCAAAGCCGGTGCAATTTGACCCCAAAGCCTGTATAGACAGGCAGGGCGTAGTTCGGTCTGTCCCCAATGCAGGGGGCCATTCTCCTTATCTTTGCACGTCCCGGAACACCTGTGAGTGAAAGAAACCACGAAGCCCGAGGGTCGAATGCACCTGGAGAGTGCTAGAGAACGCCGAAAACGTGTGTTTGGGCTGGGATCTTGCACAGAAAAGCGACCCAGCTTCAGGTTGCATATGTGTCTACTATGGCGGTTTACGGCCAACAGGCGGGGGGACCCCCTAAAAACCCACAAAATCGAATTTGGGACGTCATAGAAGGCTCTCCGGAGGCTTCTGAGGGCGTATTTGAACGCAGAATGATGTTTTAGGAAGGGTATGGGGCCTCAGTACCCGTCAGACCCTGGTGAACTATGCGGGGATTTTTCCGCCCAAACCCCCCCCCCCCCCTTTTGGCATCGTACCATATATGTTTTGAAAAAAGTTAGACCCCCTGCGGTTTGCGTTTGGGAAAGAAGCTCCCCCTACTGTATGCGTGTGTTAGAGGTTTGACATCGACTATGTGTTGACGCCCGCATCCGTCTTCGGACGACGTATTCAAGTAACGCCAACCTTTGGCAAAGTAACCCTACCCCTGTGGTACCTGCAATAAAGCAAACCGGATCTTTTCTCGAACTTACACTCTACACTCTAAAAGTTTACACTGCCTCGAGAATTGCAGGTGGGGGGCGGGTTTGCGGGCCAACTGCACGCAAGAAGCGAACCGCCGCAGCGTGGCACCAAATAGGCATGCCCGACGAAGAGGCGTTGGCGCTGGACCTAGGGTCGTACGAGCTCAAGTTCGGCCCCGCCACGAATGCGTTTGACAGCATCCGCCGCGTCCGGAGCGTCGTGGGGGCTGACCGGCACGCGTACCCCTACATCGGCCCTCGGCTGGAAGTGGCGCGGAAAACCGGGCTGCTAGCCCAAGAGGTGACCCCGGGCGTTTTCTGGGACAACGCAGCTGTGGCCGAGAAGCTCTACGCCTTCGCCTTCGAACAGGTATCGTTGACAATTCCATTCGTTCAGCGTTGTTTGTGGGTTATTGTTCGTCATATAAGATGCTAGTCTTAGAAGATACCTATCAACTACTACTACGGCGGTGTGCAGTCTACCGTCACGGATTGTTGCTGCATATCAAGTTCAAACTATCAACTACTACTACGAATAACTGCTGCCCTGCTCTCACGCTCTTACTTACCACCATCCCGCCCCCTTGCTTTCCATGTCCTCGCCCAAGAGTTGACTCCGGGCATATTCTGGGACAGCGCAGCTGTGGCCGAGAAGCTCTACGCCTTCGCTTTCGAACAGGTATCGTGACAATCCCATTCGTTCAGCGTTGTTCGTGGGTTATTTATTCGTCGTATTAAGCCGGTCCATCCCTACCTCCTGGAACTGCATCGAATTGCCTGCCGCTGTCTAGCACGGTGAACCACGGTGCACCGCGGTCTGTCAGGTCCGTCCGTATTCCCTGGAGCTGCATAGAATTGCCTGGAGCTGTATTTCATCGGTCTATCACGGTTGTCGGAAAGGGCACCATCGAGCGGCGGTAGCGAGAGGGGTCGGGTCGACGGAGAAGCGGAAGGCGGAGCTCTTAAGCCAGCGCCTCCGCCGAAGCAAACGAAGCGCGCCAACGTGGTGCTGGTGCTTCCGAAAGCAGCTGAGGACAAAGAGCGAAGACGAAGAAGCGACAATCAACCTCGGCAACACCACGGAAGACGACCAGCAAACCGATAACCAACCATGCCACGAGTCTACTGGGTAGGTAGCAGCGCCTCCGCCGGAGCAAACGAAGCGCGCCAACGTGGTGCTGGTGCTTCCGAAAGCAGCTGAGGACGAAGAGCGAAGACGAAGAAGCGACGATCAACCTCGGCAACACCACGGAAGACGACAAGCAAACCGATAGCCAACCATGCCACGAGTCTACTGTACGGGTAGGTAGCAGCGCCTCCGCCGGAGCAAACGAAGCGCGCCAATGTGGTACTCGTGCTTCCGAAAGCAGCTGAGGACGAGGAGCGACCCCCAATCTCGAGAGCGAAGACGAAGAAGCGACGATCAACAACTGATGCCTTTCTCAATTGCTTGCTTTCCGACGATCCCATATAGCCTTACAGCTACTTTGCAAAGTTCAGTTTAGGCAGTTTATGCGTGATTGTGGTACTGTGGTAGTTGTATGCAGTCTTATTATTGGAGTTAAAGTTCGCTTGAAATTCCGGGGTTTCAGGGTCTCCGTGGGACCGTTCATGAATGGGTTCTCTTAGAGCAAGAAAGTTATTATGAGATCGTCGGGAAGCAAGAAATTGAGAAAGGCATCAGTTGTCGTTGTGTTACCCCCTTACCTCCCCTCAACAAGAGCAAGCTCACCACACACAAAAACCCCGTAGAGGGAGCCTGAGAAACGGCTACCACATCTAAGGATGGCAGCAGGTACGCAAATTGCCCAATAGCAACACTGCTGAGGCAGCGAAGAGAAATAGCCTCGACACGTACTTAGTACGTTAGAAGCAATGGATGATATCTAAACCTGTCAATGAACACAATTGGTGGACAAGTCTGGTGCCAGCACCCGCGGTAATTCCAGCACCAATAGCGGAATTTCAAGCGAACTTTAACTCTAAATAAACAACGTTTTGGCTGGTTGTAGACATGAGGGGCGCAGACAAGCTATTACCCCGAAAAGCTTTCACAACAAAAAAGTCACTATCCAACTGCCACATCATGAGTAACTACCACCTTACCACAGGCACGTACCAACTGAACTTGCCAAAGAAAGAGGTTGAAAGACACTCAGCTGTAAGGCTACATGGGATCGTCGGAAACCAAGAAATTAAGAATGGCATGGCTTGTCGTTATATTACTCCTTACCCTCAACACAGCTCGGCTGGGAATCGCAAGAGCATAATGTAGTAGCCGCAGTGCCGCCTGCGATGCCGTACGACTGCTACGAGCTGTCGACGCAGCTGTTCTTCGAACGCTTCAACACGCCAGGCCTGCGCTTCCTCGCGTCACCCCAAACCGCGCTCTACGGCGCCGGCCGTGCGCAGGGCATCTGCCTCGACGTCGGCGAGCACGCGACCACAGTCACCCCCGTCACGCAAGACGGCACCCTCCGCTTCGCCCTGCAAGACACGCCGCTCGCAGGCCAGGCCCTCACGGGGTACACCCAGCAGTACGTCCTCAGCCGCCTCGGCCTCACGGAGCCGCCGCCCGCGCCGAGCGGCAGCAAGCGGGACCTGGGCAACGACCAGTCCTTCGAGGTGCAGTGCACGGCCCTCAAAGAGTCGCTTTTTAAAGTGGGCGCCTCTTACGACCATGCAGTGGGTCGATTCCGAGACGCGGCCAGGCTGCAGAAGGACGCGGGGCTGCCGCAGCAGGAGCAGCAGCAGCAGCAGCAGCAGCAGCAGCAGCAGCAGCAGCAGCAGGGCCGGCTGGTGGCTGACGCTGCGCTGTTTGAGGAGAGGGACAAGGACGCTGTGCTGGTGCTGCCTGACGGCGAAAAGCTCGGCTTCGTCGTGCCGCCGGAGCACCAGTACCGAGCGGCGGAGCTCCTGTTCCGGCCAGCGTACGAGCCGCACGGCGTCGAGCTGCTGAGCATCCCGCAGGCCTACTGGAACTGCGTGCAGGCCCTGCCGCACTCTGTGGCCCGCGACCTGGTGTCGAACGTCGTCGTCTGCGGCGGGTGCTCGCTGATCACAGGCTTCGCCGACCGGCTGTCCTCGGAGCTGGAGTGCGTCAGCCCCGTGCACCTGCGGCCGCGGCTGACGATCACAAGGGAGAGGGCGGACACGGTGTGGAAAGGTGTCGCCATCGTCGCCTCCGCCTCGCAGTTCGACGAAATGTACATCACCAAGCAGGAGTACAACGAGATCGGGCCCAACATCGTGCACAGGTCGTGATCGTCAACCGCAGATGATGGAAGACAAGATGCCTCAGCAACGCAAAGTGCATGACGCAGTTGTTCTGAGGTTCGGCAGACATAACATGTGATCACATGCGTCACTTGTAATCACCACAGCATGCGAAACACTTGTAGTTTCCATAACAAGTGGGGTCTCGTTTTTTTGTGCAGTGCACCGTACGCTGAAGAACGTAGGTAACTCCCATCCTGCACTGGGTACTACGTACAGTTCGACGAAATGTACATCACCAAGCAGGAGTACAACGAGATTGGGCCCAACATCGTGCACAGGTCGTGATCGTCAACCGCAGATGATGGAAGACAAGATGTCTCAGCAACGCAAAGTGCACGACGCAGTTGTTCTGAGGTTCGGCAGACATAACATGTGATCACATGCGTCACTTGTAACGCACACACATGTAATCACCACAGCATGCGAAACACTTGTAGTTTCCATAACAAGTGGGGTCTCGTTTTTTTGTGCAGTGCACCGTACGCTGAAGAACGTAGGTAACTCCCATCCTGCAGCACTGGGTTCTACGTACAGTTCGACGAAATGTACATCACCAAGCAGGAGTACAACGAGATTGGGCCCAGCATCGTGCACAGGTCGTGATCGTCAACCGCAGATGATGGAAGACAAGATGCCTCAGCAGCACAAAGTGCACGACGCACTTGTCCTGAGGTTCGGCAGACAAAACATGTGGTCACATGCGTCACTTGTAATCACCACAGCATGCGAAATCACTTGTAGTTTCCATAACAAGTGGGGTCTCGTTTTTTTGTGCAGTGCACCGTACGCTGAAGAACGTAGGTCACTCCCATCCTGTAACTGGGCTCTACGTACTTACTTGCACAGGTCGTGATGATGGAAGACAAGATGAGAGACTGCCCCAGTGGCACCCAATCCAAACGCACGACACGACTCGATTGTTCTGAGGTTTCCATGCATGTTCCTGCATACCATACACGTGAAAAGACATAGCATGCGATCTCCCGTAAGAATGCGTCAGCAGTTATGCCACAAGTATTGTCGATTCATCGTGGGAATGCTAAGCGCGTAACGAACCACTCTCTAGGAAGGTGTTGGGCACCGTATTCAAAGGAATCGGACAACAAAAGTTCCCACCCACCCACACCGGTTTGCTTGTCTTGTTTTTCGTGTCCGCGTTCAGCGCGAGGTCCAGGGGACCTGGGTTCCCGCCCTCCGTCCCCGTGACCTCCTGGGCTAGCCTGTTTCTCTCACCATTCAGCGGCTATCTCGGGGGGTTACCCCGGCATGCAAATTCACTTGCACTTGATGAGAAGTTTCACATGTTGTGTAAAACATGGCATAGCATGTGATCACGATATAGGGCTGCCCATTGCATACGGGATCACGACACGCCGTGGTGAGGGGTCCCTGTGTGTGAATCCGTCTGTCAGTGTTGTGGCCTTTCTGACCACAACGCGGGGAGAGTTGTGGGTGCACAGTTCTGACCGACACTTGATCACACCACTTGGTGTACAGGTGTACTTCGAAAACACGCCGAGCAATCTCGAGAGAGCGCCTGCAATGCGTGAGTCAATGTTGTGGCTATTCTGAAAGTTGTGGGTGCACAGTACTGACTGACACGGATCACGCCACTTGGTGTACATAATCGAAAACACGCCGAGCAATCTCGAGAGAGCGCATGCAATGCGCCAGTCAATGTTGTTGTGGCTGTTCTGACCACAACGCGGGAAAGTTGTGGGTGCAAAGTACTGACCGACACTTGATCACACCAATTGGTGCACAGGTGTACATTTTCGAAAACACGCCGAGCAATCTGGAGAGAGCGCCTGCAACCACCGATTTTTGCAGCCTCGTCGCCTGTCTAACCCCAAGCGCCAAGCGCGAACGACCGTGCAATCCAACCCTGCCCCCATCGATTTGTAGTACTCACTGCAGCGCTAGAAGAAAAAAAACGCAACGTGTTCCACTCTTCGAGCTTTCTCACTCTTCACGCTTCACCAGCTTCGGCCGAAACCATTTGCGCACTTAACCATGACCATGATGACGAACGAAAACGGAAACCTAGGCACAAATATTACGCAAAGCATCTGCAGAATACCACGAAAACCCTCGAGGCAAACTCCCCGTGTTCACACTCCTCCGGTTCACAGGCTGGTAATCCTTGATACCAAAGTTTTGCATATTCGGCCACAACGTTTGTGGCTACTTCGTGGCTCCCATTTAGCCACCAGTGGCTACCTTGTGGCTGGCAGCTATGGCGGTTTGCCTCAATTACTGCACGCAATGCTCAACAGCCTGCTCGGTGTTGAGCTCGCCGACACACAGTCGGAATCACAAGAAGACTTAGCCCCGCTAACTCCACATGTACTCGATCTTGACGACGCAGTGGCAGGTGATGACGTCATAAAGTAAGCTGACCTTCGAGAAACTTTTGTTGTTGTTTGTGGTTGGTGTCGGTCACATTCGCTGAAAACGAAGTTACACAGACGTGTGACAGTAAACAGTAAAGTAAAAGCGATACACAGTACGAAAAGGAATGAAAACACACTGCCCAGACCCTGCTCTAACAGCACAAAAGGAAACCCCCCCCTTGCCCCCCCCGCCTCACAAGTCAAACGGAGACTTCAAAAAACCGACCGCTTACTACAAGAAACAGTCTAGAAAGGCATGCTAATCCATGGGGTTCATGCACTCAAAAGAACTCAATGCTGAAAGGCATGCTAATCCATGTGGTTCATGCACTCAAAATAACTCAATGCTCAGTACCGTAATTGGAATAATGTTGAACTGGGCTAAAGCTGGAACGGGTAAATGACAGACCGGGTAAACCCTGGGATACCCGGGGGGTCTCCCAGGTAGTCTCCTGCGTGACTGCACCAGCGGTAGTCCCGCAGCCTCCTATGACAGCGTCTAGGGGTCGAGCTGAGTATTGAGCACCCCAAGGCGCGGGCAAGGCAAGCACCAGGGTCGCGATGTTCTGCAAAGTACGCAAACCCCGAAGAAAAGAAGAAAAAAAAGAAAAAGAAAAAGGCCGCTCCTGGTCCAGGAACGTGACGGTCAACCACAGCTTGCAAAGCTTGAGTCGGAGGCAGCACAGTGTCACAACCCCGTCCGCTCTGCCCTGCGGCTGACCGTCTCGACGAGCTTGTGTTCAGCGCGAGCGCCAAGCCCCAAGGTGCGCCAAGCCTTGATGCTTAGTTTGGGAAATCGGTAGCCACTTGACCCGTAGGCCCGTGGCTCTGCAGTACCGCCGAACACGTGAAGCTTGGCTCCCGTGCAGCAGGCTTTCCCTGGTACCCGCAAAATCTCACTCGACCCTTAAATAGGTGGGCGTGTCGTTGTAGGGGGTGTCTTTTGGCAACGGCGGCTTGCTGCTTACCCGACGCGCACTACTTCTTAAGGGGACTGCGCGCGACTTATAGCGCGCGGAAGAGCGAGCCAATAGCAGGTCTGTGATGCTCCTAAATGTCCTACTGGGGGGGGGGAACCTCCCCCCCCCAAGGGTACCTGTAACTCGGGGCCCGGGCCCTGGAAATTTTCCAGTTTTTTTGGCCCTGAACGATTACCAAAGGAAAAACTCTCTGGTACAAGATGCAATTCGTTTACTATTCCATTCCAGGGCCCCAGACTGTCCTTGAGCTCAACGGATTCCAAAGCGTTCAAAAACGTCCTTGGATTATTTTTTTAACAACCCAAGCACGGCGCGACGCGCCAAGAGGTAGTCGGTAGCGGCTTGTGCACTTCATTACCACAGATTGTTACTGCATATAAAGTTCAAACTACTACTACTACTACTGAAGAACAGCTGTCTGAGGAAACGAACAATCAAAAACGAATCAAATCTGGCTCTTTCGGCCGGTTCCATTACGGATTGGACACCGTCAGTTAAAGACGTCCCAAACCCGCAGGAGTATACAAACATTTTAAGTAAATCCCAATAACAATGTCTGCGTTTGCGTTTTTCGTGCTCGATTTTGCTTGGTCGTACTTGACAACAAGGAAGCTGGCATGTGAGAGACATGCCTCCAGAACCGCGAAGAAGGACGACACGCGGTACGTGGTGTCTGATGAGCAAGGTATGGCGACGACCTGCGGGTACATATCCCTCATGGTGGCTGCCAAGTGGGTTCGGGAGAAAGCGCGGCTGGTGGTTTGCCCTACCCTTAAAGACATCGCCGCCTTCTGGGTTACCACCGACGCCGAGAACTTCGGAATGAAAGACTACCGCTGGTTGAACATCCACATGTGCCTTCGTCGTTCCGAGAGCCCCCCTCCGCTGACCAACCTCGAAGTGAACCGGTTCTGCTGCGACACTCTCTCATCGCTCGTTCGGTTGGTTACTCCGCCGGAGTTCCAACGCACGTCTCTCTGCGAAGGGGTGTACATCGTCTTTCTCCCCCCAATCGGCATGCAAAAGATGGGGCACTTCTTCTGCATTATCGTCATCCGCAATCCGGAGCATGGCCGACAGATGGTGATGTTGGGTGCAAAGGATGGGCGCATCACGTTTACGTGCCAGGGTAGTGAGGTAAACGCCCCTCAGCCGAAAGCCACTCCTGAAGATCCGAAGGCGCTATTCGAGAAGAAGGCCACAGGTTGGGGCTGCAAGGCGTGCGCGAAAGCAGTGACGACAGGTGTGAAGCGCAAACACGCCCAAGCATCAAAAAACACCTGGATTGAGTACCGTGTTGCCGACAACAACAACATCCGCAGAGCCCAGAACAAACATCTGTCAAGTTCGGGTTTCCACCAGGCTGCTGTTGCCGCCGCCACCTCCAACGCCGCAACTCCGCCTCCGAAGATCGTCCCGCCACCGAAAGAGAAGGTCGACCTCTTCTCGCGCCTGCATTGCGTGATGTACGCAGGTATCATGCACGGGACGGAACACACGACGGTTGCAGCTACGATAGCAGGACTTCGCGGGAGCATACCCAAGAAATATGCGTGCGCCAGGCATGTTGGAGAGATGGTGCACGTGTGGGCCGGTGCTCTGCAAGAACGCGTGAAGAAGGAGCTCAAGAGCGTGAGTTCCATCGGGATGGTGACAGACGGAACCTCCCTGAGGAATGTCAACCAAGACGTGAATGTGTTCCTCTTGCGGTACCTCCATCGCCCGTCCCCCAAAGCCACCCTCCGCTGTGTCGAACGGTTCGTCAGGATGACGGACAATGTGTTGGTGTCGGCAGACGGTGATGCACTGCACGAGCAGATGAAAGCAATGCTCCTCACTGTCGATCTCCCTGAAGAGCGTGTTGGCGGGGTCATCGCGGACAGCTGCGGGACGATCACGGGCAAAACTCGTGGGCTTGTCGGAAGAATGCATCTCAGGACCCGCACATTGCAGCCACACTTCCCCGACCAAGCACACCGCTTGCAGAACGCGCTGAAGCCGGTTAGTAAGATCCCCGCGCTGGCCACCCTCATCCAGGGGATTCGCTCCATCGACCGTGTTTATCTGCAGTCGAAAGTGCTGTTCCGCGAGCTTGAAACAGACAGCAAATCCAAGTTCACCACCGTCGGCAAACAGAGGAAACTTGTGCTGCGCCCTTCCCTCTCTTATCGCATCCGCTGGCAGGCGAAGGTGCGGACGTCGCTGGTACGTGCTGCAAGGATGTGGATGATGTGGAAATCACATATCGAGACAGGATCTTCGTGGAAGAAGGTGCGTGCTGACAAGAAGGCAGTAGACAGCAACGAATCAACGCAAGACTCCGTGCCTAAGACCCGTCAAAAGCTGAAAAAGTTGGTCCAAGCAGATGACGTCCCCGGAGACCTCTTGTTCTTTGGCGAGTTGTTTTCAATTGCCCAGAAACCGAGCCTCGTCGCACAGGGGGAACATGCAATTTTGTTGCATTTCGACTTTTCGGTGGGCGAAGCAATCACCGAACTAGAAGAGCTGCAAAACAAGCAGGTACCGGGAAGCATGCGGCGCCGCGCTACCGATCTGGCCATTGAGTGCTTGGCAAACCTTCGCCACTACGGTGCTGTGGAGACAGCTCTCCTGCGCATGATGAACGTGTACAAGATAACGTGCCTGTCTGACGAGGATCTCGCCGAATACGCCGACGATGACCTCGAGGTGGTGATGGAAACACTGGGGATGCAGGAGGCGGGCCTTGAAAAGGAATCGGCAGAGTTCACGAAAGAACAGTGGCTAATCGCCAAGACAGAGGTGAGAAAGCTGGGGATGGGGTGGGGCGGTTGGTTTGTGGTGCTGGACAAGGTGAAGGGCCGGGTTCGCAAGGCACTGGAGTACGCCCTCATTTTCAGTTCTTGTAGCTCCAACAAGGCTGAAAGGCTGTATGCCCGGCTGCGCTACGCCACCCTGAAGCGCACGCAGGTCGACGTGAAAACCCTCTCAGCGGAACTTATGATACGGGACATGGGCCCGAGGGTGGACGCCGCAGAGGGTTTCATTACCCTCTGTTCCACCATCTGGCTGTCGCTCAAAACCCGCCGCTTATTGAGGAAGCGAGACACAAGCACCAAAAAAGGTGTGTCCGTGTTCGAAGTGCTGGAGAAGAAGATGACAGCTGCCAGAGGGGTAGCAAAAGAGGTTGCAGATTCAGATGACCAGGAGGAAGAGGAAGAAGGTGATACGGATGAGAATGAGAATGGGGAAGAGGAAGACGAAGACGAAGACGAAGAAGAAGAAGAAGAAGAAGAAGAAGAAGAAGAAGAAGAAGATGACGAAGAAGATGAAGAAGACGAAGAAGACGAAGAGGAGGAAGAAGAGGACAAACCGACGGGGCCTATTCCCAAGCGAAGGAAAATTGGCTGATAGCACCTGACTGTGTGCGTTTTTATCAAGATTTATCAAGTTTATTTCGTGTTTTCTTCTCGTTTTTCTCTCCGCTTGTTGTGGGAATCTGCAATACGGAAGATTCCACCCTTGGATGGCGTGAGCACCGTGGGCCTGGACCCTATCTGGACCCTAGCGCTAACCCGGGGCCCGGGGCCCGGGGCCCGGGCCCTGGAGACCCTGGAGTTACAGGTACCCTTGCCCCCCCCCCCCTCTACAGTGCAGTTGCCTTGGAGGCTGGGTGGTCAAATTCTCTAAGGTGAAATGGTCAAAATTCCCTGCCAAAAGTGGGCCCACAAAAATTTTCCAAAGTGTGGTATTTGGGGTATTTGGGGCAAAAAAAAAATTTTTTTTTTCTGACCGCCCACCGTGGTGACCACCTTAGAGTGTGACAGGTAGCGTCTCCCCCCTCCACAGTGAAAATAGCCTGAGGGGGGGGGGGGGGGGGGGTCAGCCGGCTGATGGATGGATGGATGGTTCTTAACAAGATGCCTGGGGGGGGTCAAATACAATAGGTATAACGTACTTTGCATCCTGGCAGAGTCTGGCTGAGTCTCGCCAGAGTCCAGCCTGAGTCTGGCGACTCAGGCTGGACTCAGGCTGGACTCAGGCAAACTCAGGCTGGGCAAATATGTATTAGTGTTCGGGTCATTTCAGTGGGGCAGTGAGGGCCAAGAATCACAATCACAAGGATTAAAACCCAGCCACCTGGACGGGACGAGTGATCTGGTGCTTTAGGCACCACCTCAAGAACCACATCACAAAGCTGTTGAGCACGACACACACAGGTGCAAGACAACTTAAAAAAACTCAACGAACCGCGATTTTTGCGGTTCAGCGGGAATTGTTATAGGTAATTGCCTGTCGGTGGGCACTGGACCAGCTTTAGGGTCCAATTTCAGGTGTTCAAGTTTCGTTTGCAACACTCAATTTTTGTCTGGTTAAGACAGGCTCAACTCAGGCTCGACTCAGGCTCGACTCAGTCTGAGTATTTTTTCCCGGAGGGGAGTATTTCTCGCGAGACTCAGCCAGGATGCAAAGCATGGTGTAATATTGTATTTGCTGGGGGAGGATAGAGAAAACCGGGTTTTCAAAAGTCTGGGTGCTGAAAGTCTGGGTACAGGCACTTAACTTGGGTCCAAGTTGGGGGGTCAACATTGGAGGAAATTTGGCAAAAACTTTGCGGGACGGAAAGAGCTATCCCTGGCATGTATCGGCACCTTTTCTACACTCGATATGGCCCCCAGATGGCACTTCAGACTTTGGAAAAACCACTCCGCCAGGAAACGAACCAGCACCCTCAGTATCACATGTGGGCGTGGGAACCGCTGGACCACGGGCTAAAAAAAGCGGGCCATTTCTTTTGGGTTCGGCTGGTTCTCAGAAAGTATTGATAGCGAAATCAAGCAGTAAGATTGGACTCCCGGCTTCAGGTGTGTTCCACATAGAACTTCTCTCGAAAAAGAAGCTGCTCTCGAGGGGGGAAGCCCGTGGAAACCCCTGCAAACCCCCACTGAGGACAAATAATATTGTATTCCAAAACTATGCTCACCGAAACCCCCTTCCAGCGTACCTATTGTATTTGCCAATAATATTGTATTTGACTACCTACAGTATTTGACCCCCCAGTAGGCCGCACGCGCACTGCACTGACGCATTAAACGAGTTTGAGAGCCTTCCGGCTACCCAAACCCCGAAAAAAAAAAAAAAAATGCCGAACCGCCCATTTTTAGGGGTGTCCCAGGTTTTACCCGGTTCAACATTAACCCAATTACCTACCCCCCCCCCCCCCCAAATTGTCCTTGGGACAATGTTTACCTCGCGGCCTTTGTCCGGGTCCCCCAGATTGCCCACAACGTGGCTGTCCGTGCGCCGTCACCCTCCATGATACTTCCTGCTCAAGATCAGCTACGCGGCTCGTCTACGCCCCCAAATTCTGCCGGTGTTGTGGTGAACCGACAGTCGGAAGAATCACCTAACCTGCTCTACCCTTCTGGTAGTCCATTGCCCTGCCCGCCCTTGCCGGACTCCTTATGCCCGACCCCGCATGGTCAGCTGTTGGAGCAGCAGTGGGCGGGATCCCCTGCGCTGCGGTGTCAACACTGCGCCATCGAGTGTACCAAAGATGGGCAGAAGTTTCAGGGTTTGAAGGGACTCCGTGCACATGAGAGACGTTGCCGCCTCGCGAGTGAAAGACTCTGAACCGTCGTTTGGGCCTCATCGAATTCCTGACTGTTGGCTGGTCTATTTTACGCTCTGCACCCGTTCACCCTGACTAACGGGAAACAACTCGAAGTGTTCTATACGGGTGAATGCGCACTATCATGAGAGGATGAAGGCACGCATATCCCGCCTGGCCCTGTGCTAGGCGTAGTTTTAGGTTGTACTTATTTCCGAACAACCTACCACGAGCTTATCCACCCACACACCCAACTTTTTCCCCTTTCTTCTAAATTCTTTTTTTTTTTTTTTCCCCGCCCGATGTCGCTGATGACTATCGGACCGTCGGACCCGTCCCAACGGGGATACTTATGGAAGTTACAATGAAGGCTTAGACCGGTACGGGCTACATGGCAACTCCTGCTCAACATGTAGAACGTGGGGAGCCCATGGTCACATTCAATACGGGTGTGATCGTGGTGTCGGTCGCAACAGTCGTTTTGCTA
This sequence comes from Diplonema papillatum, assembly GCA_030068145.1. Classification (NCBI taxonomy): domain Eukaryota; phylum Euglenozoa; class Diplonemea; order Diplonemida; family Diplonemidae; genus Diplonema; species Diplonema papillatum. The sequence goes on from JAPJBO010000290.1 coordinate 81,112, forward strand.
GCCAAAGAGAGAGTTAGAGAGAAAAAGAGCGCCAGAGAGAAAAGAAAAGATAACGTTATCTTCCGGAAAAGAAGGGTTACGCGAACCCCCGAAAAAGATAATAACAAAAAAACAAAAAAATCCGAAAAAAATAAAAAAACACAAACCGACGAAGACCCCCAAAACCCTTTTTCAACCTCTCCAATTCCCTTCAAGCTAGACCATTATACAACGACCCCCCCCCCCCAAGGGTACCTGTAAATCCAGGGTCTCCAGGGCCCGGGCCCCGGGCCCCGGGTTAGCGCTAGGGTCCAGATAGGGTCCAGGCCCACGGTAATCACGCCATCCAAGGATGGAATCTTCAATATTGCAGCTTCCACAACAAGCCGAGAGCAAGACGAGAAGAAATCAAGAAATAAACTCGACACAATTTGATAAAAAAAGCTCACAGTCGTGCATTTACCATATGGGCTGAGCGGGCGGAGGCTCTGAGGTGAAATGGTCAAAATGCCCTGGGAAAAATGTGGGACAAAAACTTTCCGAAATGCGGGTTTTTAGGGATTCCGGCCCAAAAAAAAAAATTATTTTTTTTCAACGCCCACCTAGCCACCTGTGGCCCTGGTGGGCCGTGGTACCCTTTGGGCAGCCAGCTAGACCTGCCAGAACCTGAAAACCTCCTTCAGGTTTCGTGGCTGTGTCGAAAAATACATTCCGAGGACGTTTTTGAACGCTTTTGAATCCGTTGAGCTCAAGGACAGGCTGGGGCCCTGGAATGGAATTGTAAACGAATTGCACTCTCGTACCAGAGAGTTTTTTCTTTGGTAATTGTTCAGGGCCAAAAACCCTGGAAAATTTTCCAGGGCCCGGGCCCCGAGTTACTGGTACCCCTGCCCCCCCCCCCCGTGTTAGCCCCTGTCAGTGTCGCCTTTTTACCTGAAAACGCGAGGCGACACGAACACGGGAAGACGGTTCTCAATAGGGTTCCCTGTATTTGCATGAAGAATGTCTCATCCTCACCAACGGCTTCCCGTGTTAGTGTCGCCTTTTAGGAAAAGGTGCCTTTAGGTAGGCGACACTAACACGTTGGGGGAACCGGGCAGTGATGCTAGGATACGTGAGGATACGTGGGTTTTCGAGAACTTGGCACTAGACCCAGGGGCGCCCGGCCTGACCCCTTCCCCATCGCCCCAGCAACAGCCAAAACGGCCCAAAAAGTCCGCGCCGCGAAAGCGAGCGGAAGCAAAACTTGGCCTGGAAATGACCAGTTTGACCCCATCCTCATCATCGTCGACTCTCCCGACGGGCGATCATCATAAAGTAACACTAGCCCGTGAACAGTGCTCGCTTGCCTTCATGGCACTTGCACTTTACAGAACTCGATGCTCAATAAAAAATCGACGTGGGCGGCTTAGATCTACAAGAGCTGCGAGCTCAGCCATTCTTCGCGCGGCTTTCAAGTTCGACACCCGTGCACCCGCAGGCAGTGTTTTTCCCGTGTGGCTAAAAGATCTTTTTTTTCCGGGTGTGTACTTTTTTTCCCTCCTCCCCATGTATCGGTCCATAGTTCCCGGGATGGTAAAAAATGCTTTCCGGGAAAAAAAGTACAACCCAAACATTTTTTGAGGGCCAACACACTCTTTTTCCCGGTAAAAACCACCTCTCTCACCTACTGCGGCACCATACTGAGGAGGGCCTACCGTAAGTAAGGTATGTGGACAATGGCCGAAACCACCAATGACCAACGACCAAGGTACCCACCGATCCTCTTACCTCGTGTAACCACCACTCTTACGACTCTCAGAGCACAAAGAATATCTTCCCTTAACGACGAAGGTTACCCGGAGACTTTAAAACCCCGGAGTTTCAAGCGAACTTTCGCTCTAAAAAATAGTTATTTTTCGCCCAAAAACCTTTTTTCCACGAAAATGGGGTTGGCTAAAAAACTTTTTTTCGCCACAGGAGTTCCATCTAAGCCGGAAGCCACCCTCCTAACACCATGCAAAAAGATCGGTCGAGAGATTTTTTTTTTTGACCTCTTTTTGTGAACCGTGAATTTTTTTTTAGCCAACCAATTTCATTTTGTTGGCTAACCGGAAAACCACTGCCCGCAGGAGAAAAAAAAACGGAGATACCTACCTCCAGTAGCAAACACCACCCCCTTCCCACCGCCCCCCAGAAAAAAAGCAACAGCAGCAACACACACACACCAACCAAAAAGAAAAGGCTGCCCAGTTTTCTGCGCCGAGTGGGAGTCGAGGCGGATTTTTCGGTGGTTTGAACGCCGCAAAAAGCCCCCCCGCCCGCACGCTTGTAGGGAGGCACCACCTTAACACGGGCCCGCAACACACACACACACACACACACACACACATACCCTTCCCCGGATAAAGCACCCCCCGTCCAGCCGACTCCCCGCCGGTTCTTCTTGAAAGGTCCCCCTCCCGATGTCGGCCGTGTACGAGGTCTACGAGCAGGACTACCAAGAGAACATCGGCAATGCCGAGACCGCGATCGCCATCCTGGGCCCCGCGACAACCCTCGACGGGCCGACGCGCAAAAAGCTCGCCGAGCTCGACGAGTTCCTGGACGCGTGCCGCGATGCGCTGCGCCTCATGGGCAACGACTCCGCCGGCAACCCGGATCTCAAGGTGTGGATGGATTTTTGTTTTGTATAAGCACCTGCTTTGAAGGAAATGCTTGAGGAGACTGCCAGTTGCGATAGATCAAAGGAGGTACATGTGCAGTAGCCCACACGAAACACAGGTAAATCTGGGTTCAACAAAAAAGACCCACTTTGTAGTTGTATAGGCAGTCCCTCGAGTATTTTTACATAAGCGCCAGCTTGAAAGGAAATGCTCGACGATGCTGCCCGACAAAGAACAGAAAGGATCCCAAGTGCTGTAACTACCGAACCACGTGTTGAACGGACGTGAGGTCATACCACCCTACACGACAAATCACACAAACACAACAGGTAAAAGTCCTTGAGTGAGAAAGCAACACACTTTGTATTGTATTTGCCCCTTACCTCTATATCCTCTCCCTTCCATTCGGAGTCGAAGCAGCTACGTCGAGTATTTTTTACATACACGGTGCACTAGTAAGGCCAATCACTAGTCATTTTGAAATGAACTTACTAGTAAGAAATCTTACTAGTAAGATGACTAGTGCCACTAGTCATTCTTACTAGTGCCACTAGTAAGAATGACTAGTGCACTAGTAAGAATGACTAGTGCACTAGTCATGTTTGCTAGTGTTTTACACAGTAAAGTCCATTTTTAGGCGGTGGATATGGCGTGGGTGTCCGACCCACGCTCGAATACTGTTCCGCAGGTTCGTCCTGCGATGTTGTGCACGCAGAAACATGAAAGGTGAACACTAGGTTGCCAAGCCACCTGCCGTAAGTGCGCACAACATTTCCAGTCGCCTGGCAGAGGTGTTTCCCAGGAACCTCTTGTGTTGTGAGGTGCGCATGCGTTTCCGTGCAGCAAAGATGTTGTGGAGGACAGCCCCGTGGTCGGGCCAAGCTCGCCATTCACTGCTGTAGAGAGCCAGCTGGGCACACTGATGCATAGACATGCCGAATCGCATTCTGTTCCCTGCAATGATGGCACCGATAGCGCGCGCTGTCGGTGCATGGTATGCATCCATTGTTGTTTTCCCCTGCGGTGTTTCGTGAGTGATAAGGCTGGCGATGCGGGACCGTACGAGAATCATACTACACAAAGTTACGTACGAACTATTGCAACGCGCCCCACCCTCTGGCCCAAGTGCACTCGCTGGTGAACAATGTGGAACCACCAGGATACTTTATGAACCACCAGGCCCCGACTCCTGTCCATCAGGGCTGCCATTGTCTTCGTCAACAGTCATCGTCATCGTCAACAGGACTACTCCCAACAAAAAACAAAATGAGCATGTGTTGACGATGATGTCAGCCCTGATGGACAGGAGTCGGGGTCTCAGCCAGAGAGGAGCGCGCGCCCTATGTTGCAATAGTCCTTACGTAGCTTTGTGTAGTATGATTCTCGTACGGTCCCACATCGCCAGCCTTGAAACACCGCAGGGGGAAAACAACAATGGATGCATACCATGCACCGACAGCGCGCGCTATCGGTGGCATCATTGCAGAGAACAGAATGCGATTCGGCATGTTTATGCAGTGTGCCCAGCTGGGCTCGCTAATTAATAGCGAACTTGGCCTGACCATGGGGCTGTCCTACAACACCCTTGCTGCACGCGAAGCAGGGTTCAAGACGATGGCCGACGAGTTTGTCGGGGATACCCCGAAGGCAATTTCGTTCCTGCTGTCCAAGTTTCCACTGGAGCAGGGTGGCTGCCCACCCGCAGTGGTTGTGCCAATGGACGCGTACAAACCAGGCAACGCCTTCCGTGGGGCAACAGGGAGGCAGCGTCTTGCTGTTGGACTGTCCGGGGGCCTCAAGGCGACGCGGTTTCTAACTGTGTGCGATAAGCGGAAGCCTGCCTTCCACTCATGGTGGATCTTCAGCTGCCTGCCGCATCTGAGCGCTATTCAGGAAGTACGTTCCGCAAGAACAATGCAATCATTCCTCTGAGTCGATTTGTGTTTGGTGGTGACCACGCAGAATTGTGGTCGCTCTTTCGAGGCGTGGGCGGTGGCGGGCACCGAAGTGCCTTTTGTGCAACCTGCATTGAGACGCGGTTGGAACACCTGCACAGATGCAAACGGCTTAGCATCCAGGAGATGCATGCGCAGGGCTTCCACTGCATGGCCAAAAAAAAATTTCCGGAAAAAAATTGGGGTATTTGAATTTTAGAAATTTGGAACAAACTCTGCAGTAATTTTTGAGAAAGTGCCCCCCCTTCTTTTTCTCCCCCATTTCTTTTCCTTTTTCATCCCCTAATCCGGTGGGCAGCAGTCAGTTGTGAGACTGGCAGGTGAGCAGCGTCACCTCCCCTAGCGAGCTCTCGGATCAAGCTGCGTCTGATGCAGCTGTTGTATGGATCGCCTACATACACTCAGCCGCGCGTGCTCTCATTGCGAAGGTTACTGCTGCGGCCTTCTGGGTGGCAGCTGTGTCAGGTCAAGTAGCGAGATCTGAGGCCCTGTGATGGCTGAGTGCACACCCAAGCAGGGTTGCATCCTCGTGTTGTAGCCGTGTTGTGTATAACATGCAGGGTCAAAACCTTGTGTCTTTTTGGAAATGGCAAAGAAAAAATTTCCGGAAAAAAATTGGGGTTTTGGGGGTCCATCGGCCCCGCGGGAGCGTTTTAAAAAGACACTGACCCTGCATGATAAGGCTTCGTGGGGGCCTGGTCAACCACCTCATCACTATAGGGCACAAACCTTTCTCGACAGTGATTGGACAGTCGGGATTGCCGGGGGCGGGTCTCCATGAAGAAGAGAATTGTAAAGCAAGACCTGCCCCCTGCGCCTGCTGTCTCCGGCTGCTTCGGCAGACGACACATACTACTACTACACTACATCCCCTAATCCGTGCCTCGTAACACACAGCCGCCGATCAACACGAAACCACCCAGAAGAAAAGCCAGGCACCGGGATCTTCCTGACGAGCAACCCGGTGAACTTAATCAAGAGTCGAAGATTAGCGTCGAAACTTCCTGGCTTTTCACGCCGTAGCAGAACGACCACACCCTACCAATCCCAAGCACCCCCTAAACGCGTTAGGGGACTTCACAAGGTTTCACAACGGAGTGACACAACACCCGAAACGAGCTGCACCCTCTCACTTTTCTCAACCCCCCGCCATACTCAAGCCTCTACGGTCAACCGGAGACTTTAAAATACCGACCTTCTAATCCACAAATAACGCTTGAAAGCGAAGCCACGCAAAGCTCCCGGTGAGTGCGGGGTCGTACAACTGTGCGATTTGCCTACTGTTCGCGAAGAAACCCCCCATTGCAGATAGAAACAAGCTGGAGTGAAGTGAAGGCGCCATTCCCGCAGGTTCCGGCCTGGACAGCTGCGGAGTACCAGCTGAGCTGTTGAGTGCACCCTGGCTTGCGGATTATCCGAAAAAGTAGTTTTTTTTCGTTAAACTGCTTTTTTGTTGCAAAGAAAACGTATTTGTAGTGCGCGAAAAACCTGTTTTTTTTTTTTTTTTTTTTTTTTTACAAATATATGCGCGAAAAAACTGTTTTTTACAAATATATGCGCGAAAAAACTGTTTTTTTTTACAAATATATGCGCGAAAAACCTGTTTTTTTTTACAAATCTATGCGCGAAAAAACTATAATTTACAAATATATGCACCGCGCATATATTTGTAAATTTAGTTTTTTCGCGCATATCCTGGTATATTACCCAAAAATTTTCGACCAAAAATTTTTGACCAAAAATTTTCGACTAAAAATTTTGACCAAAAATTTTGACCAAAAATTTTGACCAAAAATTTTTGACCAGAAATTTTTGACCAAAATTCTGACCAAAATTTTTGACCAAAATTTTTGACCAAAATTTTGACCAAAATTTTGGACCCAAATTCTGGGTCCAAATTCTGGGTCCAAATTTTGGGCCCAAATTTTGGACCCAAAACCGAACCGAAAACCGACCCCGAAACCGAACCTTCCAGAATTAAATCTGAAAACCGAACCCAAAACCGACCCCGAAACCGAACCTTCCAGAATTAAATCTGAAAACCGAACCCGAAACCGACCCCAAAACCGAACCCGAAACCGAACCTTCCAGAATTAGATTTGGAAACCGAACCCGAAACCGACCCCAAAACCGAACCCTTCCAGAAATAAAACACCCCCACACCCCCCCGCCCCATCCAAAGGACCCTCTGATGGGCTCTAACTCTGGATTGGTCTGCGTTCACGAGCGAAACCAGAGACGAAGAACGAGGTGCACACAACACCGCGGTGAAAAAACACAGGGGGAGTCCCTCAAGGTTTTGTATTCCTACCTGCGTGTCTGTACGTAATCAAAAATGTCGAATCGCACACAGGCACGCATAACGGGCTACAAGAAAGACGTTCAACGGTACGCGTCTGAAGCTACGAAGCACAGGTGTGTTCACTGTCAAAACACAACGACAGCGTGCACCCAAATATGCAACCCGTAACCACATAGCCTTCTCTTGCTCCAAGAGAACCCATGCATCAACGGTCACACGGAGACCCGAAAAACCCCGGAATTTCAAGCGAACTTTAACTCTAAATCAAGTGTTCCCGTTTGAAAACAAGCTTGCAGCTCACCCACCACTGCTGTCGCCGTAGCTGAACGATTTCCATGTGCTGCAGCGTGAAGTGCCGGAAGAAGATCCCCCCCGTAAAAGGTTACTACCTTAATCAGTGACGCAAACGCCTCCAACACGAGTCACCCACCACCGCTGTCGCCGTAGCTGAACGATTTCCATGTGCTACAGCGTGAAATGCCGGTGGAAGATCCCCTCGTAAAACGTTAATACCTTACTCAGGCCCCACGAGCGAAACCTTCCGAAGGACAACCACGAAGTTTGTAGGCCCAAGACCAACACGTCTACCCCCCTTCCAAAGGACCCGCTGATGAGCTCTGACTTTGGATCGGTCTGCGTCCAAGAAGCGAGATCTGAGACGAAGAACGAGGTGCACACAACACCGCGGTGAAAAAAATACAGGGGGCTAGTCCCTCAAGGTTTCATACCTCACTTTGGGAGCCGTACACTCCCCTTTTACCTATTTCTATTTATGTATCCCTTACATCTTCCTCGAAGAAGACGACTTGATGCTAGCATCAACCATGCATGAGAGGCAGTGCTCTAACCACTTCCGGACGAACTACGTAGTTAATTCAAGAAAAGTTCGCGGGTGTCAAGTTCGCTGTTTGCTTTATCAGAAAGATCTGACACAAATCTTTGGGGTCTCTTAACCCGAGAAGGAATAATCAAAACGAAGTTCTTAGCGGTTCTCTTTTGAGTTTTGTCTAAGGCCTCGTTGCGCGGGATCAATAGGGACTGCCGGGGTCGTACGTACTCCTACGTCAGAGGTGAAATTCTTAGATCGTAGGAAGACGAACTTCTGCGAAAGCATTCGACAAGAATGTCTTCCTTAATCAAGAACGAGAGCGTGGGGATCCAAGACGATCAGATACCGTCGTAGTCCACTGCTGTAAACGATGCCGTCTCAGGATCGAGGGAAGTCATTTTGGCTCCCACGGCACTCCCCGAACGAGAAATCAAAGATTATGGGTTCAGGGGGGAGTACATTCGCAAGGCTGAAACTTAAAGGAATTGACGGAATGACACCACCAGGCGTGGAGTATGCGGCTTAATTTGACTCAACACGGGGAATTTTACTAGGTCAGGACGATCTCAAGGATTGACAGATTGAGAGCTCTTTCTCGATGAATTGTGTGGTGGTGCATGGCCGCTCCTGGTTGGTGGAGTGATTTGTCAGGTTGATTCCGTTAACGAACGAGATCTCGACCCTTAAATAGGTGTGAGGGATCCGTCCGTCATCAGACAGAAATCCTGCTCCGAGCTCTCAACGGATACCTGAGGTTTGCCGTGAGCCCCCCTTTTCCCACCCTCCCCAAGAACGAGGTGCACACAACACCGCGGTGAAAAAAACACAGGGGGCTAGTCCCTCAAGGTTGCATACCCCCACTTTGGGAGCCGTACACTCCCCCTTTTTACAACTTTCTATTTTCTATTTTGCATTAGACGACATCTTCCTCGAAGAAGACTTGATGCTAGCATCAACCATGCATGAGAGGCAGTGCTCTGCCTAAACAGTAAACTAAGATTTTCCCCCCGTCCTTAAGTGGTTAAACTAAGACCCCCGACGAACACCACCCCAGGTCGCGACTGAACCGCGCAGCGCTTGTCGACGGCGGGAACAAAGGCGACATCGAAATGACAGATCAAAAGACGCGCCTCGCTCAGCAAACCGGCAGAATGGACCAGCAGGTGTGCAGCCCTCGCTTGCGCTATCAGCAGCCACTAGCACTATCCACTGGCAGCGTAGTCCTACGAGTACATGTGTACAGTGTGTGGTATGCGAAGCAGCCACTAGCACTATCCACTGGCAGCGTAGTCCTACGAGTACATGTGTACAGTGTGTGGTATGCGAAGCAGCCACTAGCACTATCCACTGGCAGCGTAGTCCTACGAGTAGTGTGCGGTATGCGAAGCAGCCACTAGCACTATCCACTGGCAGCGTAGTCCTACGAGTACATGTGTACAGTGTGTGGTATGCGAAGCAGCCACTAGCACTATCCACTGGCAGCGTAGTCCGACGAGTACATGTGTACAGTGTGTGGTACGAAGCAGCCACTAGCACTACACAGCACTACGTAGCATCCTCTGCGGGCTGTAGGATGATATGTGGTGCATGGGCCGGTTCTCCGTCTTCGACTCCCTCTGCACAAACGTCAACTTGAGCACGTCTGCTTCTCTCTGCACGACCTTCAGATCTTCCAGCCGCGACACGCCCTCCCAGCGAAGCCCCAGCAAGTGCTGAACGCAGCAAAACGCTATCTGCTCCGGACTCAGCCTCCGCAACATTTCCCAGTGCTTCGGTTCCACTGGCGCAGCCTGCCTCGTCGGCACATCGGCTCCCAACGCCGTCAGACCCGCTACGTGCGCCTCCATCCAGCTGCCCTTTGGCCTGCTCCCGGGCCCCTGGTCTCGCCCCCGTGCAGAGCACTCGCTCGAACCGGGCTTCAAAACCCCTGAGCACTTCCATGCGCGTTGGTCCTGGAAAAATCCCCGGCCATCTCGCCCCCTCCCCGAGGTCCGCGACTCACATCGCTGTCCTGTCTGCAGACACTCAGGTTCCGCACTGATGATGGTCCGCCTTATGTGTCCGTGGCTTAAAGGACCGAAACACGGCGCAGACGGGACCAGTGCGGTGTTGAGCACATACCCATTCCAAGCACGTTCTTCGAGGTCCGCGAACCCCAACGCGCGACTCCTCTGCGGCATCCCGCCTGCCGACAGCCCGTCACCATACCCATCAAACTGCTGAGCATCTGCTTCATCTCCACATCTTGCTCCGCGACCTTCTGCGACGCCTGCCCAAAGGTCTGGGCCGTCTTCTCCTTCAGATCCCTTACCGCCTCCTGCGGCTCGCCTTCCTCCCCGTCTGCGCTTCTCCTCTTCCCTGGCACACTGCCTGGCAGTGCCAGCGGCGACTGCGCCGGGGTGCCAGCCCTCGAGCTGCTCGCCGAGACGGTCGCTTGTAGCGCCGCCAGCGCCCTCTGCCCGCAGGCCTTCTTGTGGGTGCCAACCCTTTCGGGTCAAACGAGCCCCCACAGTGTGGGCACTCTTCCGCCATGTTTGCGGTCGGGAGGGAGGGGACTCGGGAGGGGAGTTGCTGTGTGCTCCTGTGGTCTTTGTGTTTTGTCGTACTTGACCAACAGGTTCACCCCCCCGCATGCCAAGTCCGCCCTTCGGTATATGTTCGTCCAGAACTTCACTCACTTCGTTCACAAAGTTCTTGATCCCTCTCTCCCTCTCTCTCTCGTTCTTGCGGATGCCCTGACAAATGCATTGCCAGTGGCATCTGTCTGTCGTCGGACGATGGCCTCGGCTATGAGTAGGATACGGAAGTCATGGATGTGCCAGGCAACGCCCTACGTGTGCAAGGGCTGTTTCGGTGGAAGAGACTTCAGGTGGAAATGCAAGGACTGTGAGAGGCTTGATGGGCAGCACCCACAACGTACCGAAGCTTCTGTGCACAATGTTGACGATTTTCTACACCCAGCTCCCAAGGAGAAAGGGGTCGAGCCAGGTAAGACCGCAGCTTCGAGTTAGGCGACACCGATGATCCGTTGCCAGAGCGCCGCTCCGCAAAGCTCAACAAATGTTACCATTCTCACACAGTCGCAACAAATGCTACCATTCTCACACAGTCGCAACAAATTTTAGACCATTCTCACACAACCTGTAGGGCGGGTTTGAACCGACACCACTCCAATTCTAAGAACCCAAAGTGACTTGAATGTTGCAATGTGTCCAGTTTGGGCATTCAAAAGGCGAGCATGAAAAGTAAGAAATTCTTCTTTTCACGCCAACGTGCGGAAAAGTTGGTCTAAACTTTGGACCCAAACCTTGAACCAAAATCCGAGCCAAACTTGGACCCACAAATTTGAACCCAATACTTGGACCCAACACTTGGACCCAAAACTTGGACCCAAAACTTGGACCCAAAACTTGGACCCAAAACTTGGACCCAAAACTTGGACCCAAAACTTGGACCCAAAACTTGGACCCAAAACTTGGACCCAAAACTTGGACCCAAAACTTGGACCCAAAACTTGGACCCAAAACTTGGACCCAAAACTTGGACCCAAAACTTGGACCCAAAACTTGGACCCAAAACTTGGACCCAAAACTTGGACCCAAAACTTGGACCCAAAACTTGGACCCAAAACTTGGACCCAAAACTTGGACCCAAAACTTGGACCCAAAACTTGGACCCAAAACTTGGACCCAAAACTTGGACCCAAAACTTGGACCCAAAACTTGGTGTCAAAACTTGACCCAATACTTGGACTCAAAACTTGCCCAATACTTGGAGTCCAGTTGGACCCACAAGCCTGTGGTCGTGGCACAAGTTGGCCAGAACTTAGACACAAAACTTCGACCAAAGTAAGGACCCAAAATCCACACAGGAAGTGTGGAACCGTTATGGGCAAAAACTTGGATTTCCATACCGTTATGGGCAAAAACTTAGCGACCATACCGTTATGGGCAAAAAATTAACGGCTATGCCGTTGTGGGCAAAAACTTGCGACTCTACCGTTATGGGCAAAAACTTAGATTTGTCTACCGTTATGGGCATCAGCCCCCTGTAGCTTTCTAATCATTTTGTGATGTACTACTACACGCGACTGTGTGAGAATGGTAGCATTTGTTGCGACTGTGTGAGAATGGTAGCATTTGTTGCGACCGTGTGAGAATGGTAAGAATTGTTGAAAAAGTGTGAGAATGGTGTTTACCCCCCCCAAACCAGAGCTACAAAAAGCTACAAAAAGGCTACAAAAAGTTACGCTGTAGCTGTAGCCTTTTGCCGCTAAACCTCACTGATGACGCCTCGCCCTCCGCAACGCGTACCTCTTACTGTCAACTGGAGTTTCTCGATAGCACACCGCTGTTTCAAACTCAAAGCACTCTTGAAACCTCCCACAGTCCGCGAAAATCGAAGAAGCGCTCTCCATCGCTGCGGCCACCGAACACACTGGAACCGACACGCTGCGCAATCTTCGATTACAAGGCGAACAAATGCGAGGCACCACGGAAGCCCTCGATGACACGAACAGGGAGGTTTGTGGCATCTTCTCTGCATATCACTCATTCCACGAAAACGTGTCATAGATTTTGCGTCGTGCGATCCGCCATGTTTAGGCCAAATTTTGAGCAAAATTCGGAAATCTTTTTTGGGATGGAAAGAGCTATCCTCGGCGTGTATCGGCACCTTTTTGGAACTCGATATAGCCAAAAATCTGACCCCCAGATGGCACTTTAGACGCTTTTCGGCCGATTTCCAGGCCCCCAAAAAAACACTCTTCAGAGGAATCGAACCAAGTACCCCCAGAACCACAAGTGGGGGTGCTACCCGTTAGACCACGGGCGAAAAAAACGCACTTTTCTTTTTTTTTAACATGTCGACGCCCGTAGGCAACGGCTTCGCTGGGCCGGATTTAACGTCGGGTTAGAAACTGAACTGATACTGAAAGAAAAATGGAAACGGGGAGGAATTCGATTGTCGGGGCTTCCTGCAAACTGATCCCCCCATGTAGGCCTTACTAGTGACGGCCGGGTAGGTCAGGTGGAGCGCCCGTGACTGACAGATGCAGCTGCCTGTGGCCAACCGTCCTCGTCATAACATGGTTGTCATTGTATGCGTACACGTTTGTTCCGGCAACTTAGCCTTTAGCACTTTTTTTTTTTTTTAGATGAGGCACCTTTTCCTTCTATCCTTTCTTTTTTGGAAACAAATTGAAGACATGAGAACACACAAACGCAAACGGTGGTGCCGTCATCAAAGGAAGAACCCAAAAAAGGAAGGAGAGGAAGAGGCCAGCTTTACTGGGCTGCTTATGCCGGGAAGATAATGAAAAACAGGTGAAAGGGTGGCTAGGGGGGGAAGTAACGAAAGACAAGGGGGGTACTATGGAAGGCTATGATAACATAGGGTTAGCCTGCTCTGCCGACAACCAAGTGAAGTGAAGTACATCCCGCCCCCACGCGGCACCCGTCTTTGTTTTCAGCAACCAACGACAAAACAAAGGAACTGGTGCACCGCGGCGGCTCCCTTGACCACCCAGTTAAAGGTCAACACAGGGGGAGACCGCTTATTACCGGTCACTGGGCTGCAGATAGAAAACTGCAGAATAGCGTCAACAACGGGCCAATGAGGCAGCCGGATTACAACCAAACACCCACTGGCCCAGCCACCGCGCCCCTCTTATGTTTCCCGCCTTTCGACGTAACAACACCCGGACTCCGGGCCGGAGCAAAAGAGGCCACGCCCAAACCGCCCGGAAGAAACCGGAACGGGCGAGAGAACGACCACAGAGCAGGAGACAGGCCAGGACAGAGGACCACCGCCCAGACACGGGCAGGCAGGACGACCCCGGAGACTGTTGTTACTTCGAGATGTGCTCCTTTCCTGTAACGTTACTGTCTGCCACTTCTCCTTTCTCCTCAGAACGTACGGCTGGGGAGGCGGGGCGTAAAAAACGGTCCCACTGTTCCCCCCGGTCCAAACTGACGAAACGGGTGAGTCTGAGAAGACCACCGACACACCGCTGTGCCTGCGCTGAAACGAGTGCGGGACACGGCCCAAGCCACTCTGACAGCCCCCCAAACGCAAACGCCCTGACTCAAACTCAGGGCTCGAGCCAAAAACCACCGGAAGAAGGGGCTGCAGGGCAGGCTAACCCTATGTTATCATAGCCTTCCATACCCCCCTTGTCTTTTCGTTACCCCCCCCTACCCTCCCACGCACCTATTTTTCTCTTATTTTCCTCGGCACAAGCAGCCCAGTAAAGCTGGCCTCTTCCTCTCCTTTCCTTTTTTGGTTTCTTCCTTTGATGACGGCACCACCGTTTGCGTTTGTGTGTTCTCATGTCTTCAATTTGTTTCCAATAAAGAAAGGATAGAAGGAAAAGGTGCCTCATCCCAGTGATTTATATATGGGTCTGGGGCTCGGGGCCACCCCGAGCGCGAAAAAAAAAAATTGACTTAATTTTGGGCTGGGGGTTGGGGTAAGGCCGGGTCACTACCAACCGGGATCAGCGGGGGTGAGGGACGAAGCCATGGCGAAAGCCATGGCGAAGCCATGGGGGCAGGAAGAGTAAAACGGAGGCGGGGAAAGAGGAGGCAGGAGGGCCAGGGGCGGAGGTGGTGGGAGGCGAGACGTTGACTACCAAGTCTAATTAAATTTGGGATCGGAAATTGAACGTTGACTACCAATTCTAATTAAATTTGAGATCGGAAATTGGACGTTGACTACCAATTCTAATTAAATTTGGATTCAAAATCGAACGTTGACTACCAATTCTAATTAAATTTGAGATCGGAAATTGGACGTTGACTACCAATTCTAATTAAATTTGAGATCGGAAATTGGACGTTGACTACCAATTCTAATTAAATTTGGATTCAAAATTGAACGTTGACTACCAATTCTAATTAAATTTGAGATCGGAAATTGAACGTTGACTACCAATTCTAATTAAATTTGGATTCAAAATTGAACGTTGACTACCAATTCTAATTAAATTTGTGTTCAAAATTGAACGTTGACTACCAATTCTAATTAAATCGGATTCAAAATTGACCGTTGACTACCAATTCTAATTAAATTTGGATTCAAAATTGAACGTTGACTACCAATTCTAATTAAATTTGTGTTCAAAATTGAACGTTGACTACCAATTCTAATTAAATCGGATTCAAAATTGACCGTTGACTACCAATTCTAATTAAGTTTGGATTCAAAATTGGACGTTGACTACCAATTCTAATGTTAAATTTGGGATCGGAAATTGGACGTTGACTACCAATTCTAATTAAATTTGGATTCAAAATTGAACGTTGACTACCAATTCTAATTAAATTTGAGATCGGAAATTGGACGTTGACTACCAATTCTAATTAAATTTGGATCCGACAATAGACGTTGACTACCACTTCTAATTAAATTTGGGATCCGACATACTACCAATTCTAATTAAATTCAGAATCGGAAGTTGGACGTTGACTACCACTTCTAATTAAATTTTGGATACGACATCAGACGTTGACTACGGATTGTAATTAAATTTGGAATCCGAAACTGAACGTTGACTACCAATTGGAATTAAATTTGGGATCCGAAACTGGACGTTGCCTAGCAATTCTAATTAAATTTTGGATTTGGCATCAGACGTTGACTACCAAGTCTAATTGGTTGTGGATCCGAACCTAGACGTTGACTACCAATTTTAATTAAATTTGGAGCCAAACCTGAACGTTGACTACCAATTCTATTTAAATTTGGAATCGGAAATTGGACGTTGACTACCAATTCTAATTAAATTCAGGATCGGAAATTGGACGTTGAGTACCGATTCTAATTAGATTTGGGGTTCGGCATCAGACGTTGACTACCGGTTCTAACTGAATTTGGATTCAATACTAGGAGTTGACCGGCGCGGAAATTCTTCGCTGTACCGTACCGTGCGCTGGGGGGCGCTGCCCCCCAGACCCCCCCTGTCTTACAAATTAGCTTAACCATTTCGTCTGATTCTTGTTCCAACACTGGGTTGGGCTGGGCTGCCCTGGTAGTGCTTGCCTCTTGACTACCAATTCTAATTAATTTTGGATCCACCACAGGACCCCGAGGGCGAAAAGGACTTTTCTGCAGAGGAGGAAAAGCTATATAAATCCCTGGCCTCATCCAAAAAAAAAAAACGAAAAGGCCCCGGTGGCCCAGATACCGCGAGGCGCCCCCGAGGATCCGGAGGGCGCCGGGCCAGTAGCACAGGAGCCGGCACCTCAGGAGCAGCCGGAGGCCGCGCCCAACCACTCAGCGCTGAGCCAGGCCAGCCTCGAGCTCCTGACGTTCTACCTCGACGACGGGGTAACGGGCGGGGAACTCGACTCGATCGCGCGATGGCTGTGCGAGTTCGAGCGGCGAGCCGCAGCAGTCGGTCTGAGCCTCAATAGGGGCAAGTGCAGACTGGCGATTGCCCCGGGCGCCGAGGTACCGGCGGGCCTAGACGGCATCGAGACGTGCTCCCTCGATGAGATCGAGCACCTGGGTGTGCCGTGCGGATCGCCGGAGAAGATCCGCGCGTTCGTTGAGCGGGTGGCACAGGGCGCCGAGAGGAAGCTGAGGGTGATCGCGTCCCTACCTGACGCGCACGTGGCGCTCACGCTGACGAAGTTCTGTGCCGGCTTCGTTGGAGTGGTGCACCTCATGCGCGCGACAGGGCCCGTCTTCGACTACGCGGGCATCGACCGCGTCACCCAGTCCTGTCTCGCGACGATCACCGGGATCGAAACCGATGACGCGTCGTGGACACAGGCGTCACTCCCCGTCAGGATGGGCGGCCTCGGCCTCCACAGCTGTGCGGACGTGAGCGGGATTGCCCACATCGCCGCGGCGCTGGACGGGGGGCCGCATCTCCCCGCCCTCGTGGCCCCGGCCCTGCTGCCACACCTCACGTGGCAGCAGGACGACACCGTCCAAGCGTCCCTCGTCGACCCGCGCCTTGCAACCTATGAATCCGTCCTGGAGAAGATCCAGGACGTCATGCAGGCACGAGCCGAGTACGAGGGGCGAGGACAGAAGGCATGGTCGTCCGCCTTGGCCACCGAGAAGAGGAAGAACCTTCTCGAGTCGCTGACGGAGGAGCTCGGCCACTCCGGCCAACTGCAGGGTCAGGCCCTGACCCGGGCTCAAGACCGGATCCGGGCGCGGATCCAAAGCGGCTCCGGCAAGCACGCTTCGGCGTGGTTGTACGGCAACCCTGAGGCGGATACCGCAATGTGGTTGTCTCCGGCCGAGCTGGCGGTGGCAGTCCGGCTTCGGTTGGGGCTTCCAATTGCGGCCGCGCCGGGGGAGTGCCGCCTTTGCGGACACGGTGCGACCGACGTCAACGGATCGCACGCCCAGACGTGTTTCGGCAGCGGCCGCCGAACGCGCCTTCACAACGCGCTGCGCGACATCGTCGCCGACTTCGCTCGACGAGGACTGCTCGGTCCTTCCATCGAGCGAGCCGTGTTCGCTAACGCGCGGCGCAAGCGCCCGGACATCAGCTACGTCCGGGATGGCACCACCGTCCTACTTGACGTCGCTGTCACGTACCCCCTACAACTCTCGCAGCCGCACTACGCAGCCCGGGCGGCGGCAGAGCCAGGGGGCGCAGCAGCCGCGTACGCTGTAGCCGTCAAGGAGCGTGTCTACAACGCAATCATCGCCAATGAGCCAGACCCGCGGGAATGGAAGGCGGTGCCGCTAGTTGTAGACACGTTCGGGGCCTGGTGCCCAGGAGCAATCACGGAGCTGCGGCACATTGCCCGCGCCAACGCCCTCCGTGAAGACCGGACCGTTTCGGCCGCCTGCCAGGACCTCTTCCACCGCTTGAGCTTTTCTATAGCCCGAGGGGTGGCAAGGATCGTCATTGCATCTGGTGGGGCGCGACCGGACGAAGCGGATCCACCCTGATGCAGGGGGTAGAGTCACTGCATCGCGGGTTTTTTTACCGGGTCGGACCTGTTAGCAGTCACGCGCAGGCCAGTCCCGTGTCGCTGTGAGACAGGCGTTCACAGTGTGCTGAAGAAGCATTTCTTTGGACTACCGCTCCGGAAGCAACCGGATACCGGCAGCCCCGCTGTACCAACATGGCAAGTACAGTGTCCCGCGCTCCAAAAAAAAAAATTTCTAATTGTAATGACGGTCCCTGTAATCTACTATGTAGGTAAAGGCAGGTCCATTCTGCCAGCTCTGGTTTTTGCTTTGATGGATTATTCGCAACAGTTGTAAGAAACTGACAATTATCAAGTATTGACGATTCCTGGACGTTCTGCGTATGGCGATGGTGGCAAGAGCCACAGTTGGAGCTCTCGAGCTCCTTGCACAGGAAGACCGTGTCCTTCTTCGCTCCTGTTGTCAGACAGAAAGGAACAAAAGAACGACTTGCCTGTACGAGTAAATGCAGTTCTCGCCCCCTGCATGTCTTCCGTAGTTGCTTACTCAAAAAAAAAAAAAGGAAGAGTCAATCCCAATGACACTGCGTGACAGGGATTGGCATGTTTTGTTAGCGTCTAGTCAACCTCTACGACCGCCTCGGAGCCTTCTTCCAAAGAAGAAGCGTACGTAAGTACAAAGGTTTTCCCGCCCACCCACCCTTTAAAAGATGTCCGCATTGGCGTACCCGACCGGATCGGAAGTCATCCAGATGTTGACTGACGCTATGGAACGAGCGAAGGACGGGTCGGACAAAGGCATAAGAAGCATCCACATGCCGATGAAGAGGAAGCTGGAAGCACTCGAAGCGGCATCGCCTATGGTCGCACGCGAGATGGTTCGAGATGCAGTCAAGCATCTGAAGGTTTCGTCCGTGAAGGGCGAAACCTGGTACCAGTACTTCCGCGCTGTTCGATCTTCGATCGACACCACAGAGCTCGAAGGCTACGTGTCGCTGCACACAAACGCTGACACGGCAGAATGCTCCCTGTCAGCACTAGAGAAGGTGCAAAGATACCTCCGCATCGACTCTCGACTGCGCACGAAAGGGGTTCAGGAGGCGATCAAAGGCATCCGTCGAGAGCAGAAGGCAACGCATAAGATGGACCCGATAACGTCCCAGCTCTTGGACAAAATACTGGCCGACACGAAGTTTTCGACACCGTCCAAGAGCTTGCTACGCGAGTTTAACGCACTCGCGGTGCTGTCGTACGTCTTCCTTCTCCGGACGAACAACGAAGCACTTCCTCTCTGTCGAGGGCTCGAGACCGACGCCCCTCACTCAGCTCTCCACGACGTTAAGACATCGAAGCGACACAGCTCCGTCTTCCGATTCCAACAGGAGTTGCACATTGTCCTCGCCTCCCGGAAAAGCAAACAAAGCGGAGAGGTTTTAACGAGGGGTTGCACATGCAAGGCCACGACCGTTACAGTAGGATGGCGTTCCATGCAGTGTGAGACTTAGCTAGCTATTTGGCCAGCTAGCTATTTTAGCTATTTATAGCTAAAAAATAGCTAAAATAGCTGCCCAGACGACTGAAAATATGTTCACGTCTTTTTCGTCAGAAACCTCAGGTAGGTGCCCAAAAATGCAAAAAAATTGCGACGAAACCAGATTTTCTGCCTCGTTCTCGTTTTCAGAGTCGCCCAACCCCCCCCTGGTACCCCCCCCCGCCCTCTCCGGGCCGTGTCACGGCGTGTGCAGGGTATCGATTTCCTGGCTGGTGACATTTTCCCGCTGGTCCATGTAGCAAACCTTTTTCGACGAGTTTTTGCTCGTTTTCAGCTCCGATGAAGAGATCCGTGAAGAATAGACCCGGAGACGAAAAACTATGTGCGTGGTTCGGGGCCCTTTACAAGTTGCAGGGCGCCGGGCGTGGAAGCCGCCACGTGTGGATTGAGAAGGACGGGAATCGATCCCCTGGGTGGTGGCATTTTCCCGCCGGACCACGCGGCAGGCCTTTTTCGACGAATTTTAGCTCGCGATCAGCTGCAATGAAGAGATCCGTGAAAAATAGACCCGAAAACGAAAAAGTATGCGCGTGGTTCGTGGGTCCGTGCATGATGCAGGGCACCGGGTGTGGAAACCACCAGGTGGGCATCGAGCAAGACGGGTATCGACCCCCTGGTTGGTAACTTTTTCCCGCTGGTCCATGTAGCTGACCTTTTTCGACGAATTTTTGCTCGCAATCAGCTCCGATGAAAAGAACTGTGAAAAATAGACCCGGAAACGAAAAAGTATGTGCATTGTTCGTGGGTCCGTGCAAGATGCAGGGCACCGGGCGTGGAAACCACCGGTGTGCACTGGGAAGAACGGGTTTCGATCCCCTGGTTGGCGACATTTTCCCGCTGGTCCACATAGCAGACCTTTTCCGACGAATTTTTGCTTGCGAACAGCTCCGATGAAGAGATCCGTGAAAAATAGACCCGGAGACAGAAAACTATGTGCGTGGTCAGTAGTTTTTACAATTTGCAGGGCACCGGGCGTAGAAACCACCAGCCTGATCAGGTGTGCATTGAACACGGACGGTATCGATCCCCTGGCTGGTGGCATTCTGTTGCTGGTCCGCGTAGCAGACCTTTGTCGACAAAGTTTTGCTCGCGATCAGCTTCGATGAAGAGATCCGTGAAAAATAGACCCGGGAATCAAACACTACGTGCGTGGTCCGTGGGTTCTTACAGGATGCAGAGCACCGGGCTTGGAGACCACCCGGTGTGCATTGAGCAGGACGGGTATCGATCCCCTGGTGGTGGCATTATGTTGCTGGTTCACGCAGCAGACCTTTTTCGACGACTTTTTGCTCGCGATCAGCTTCGATGAAGAGATCCGTGAGAAATAGACCCGGGAATCAAACACTACGTGCGTGGTCCGTGGGTTCTTATAGGATGCAGAGCACCGGGCGTAGAAACCACCCGGTGTGCATTGAGCAGGACGGGTATCGATCCCCTGGTGGTGGCATTATGTTGCTGGTTCACGCAGCAGACCTTTTTCGACGACTTTTTGCTCGCGATCAGCTTCGATGAAGAGATCCGTGAAAAATAGACCAGGGACCATCCAGTATGTGCGTGGTCCGTGGGTTCTTACAAGATGCAGAGCACCGGGCTTGGAAACCACCCGGTGTGCATTGAGCAGGACGGGTATCGATCCCCTGGTGGTGGCATTATGTTACTGGTTCACGCAGCAGACCTTTTTCGACGACTTTTTGCTCGCGATGAGCTCTGATGAAGAGATCCGTGAAAAAGAGACCAGGGACCATCCAGTATGTGCGTGGTTCGGGGGTCCTTACAAGATGCAGGCACCGGGCTTGGAAACCACAGGTTTGCAGTGGGAAGGACAGGAATCGATCCCTGGCTGGTGACATTTCTTGGCTGGTCCACCGTGACTCCACGTGGCAGACGTTTTTCGAATTCCTGCTCGCGATCAGCTCCGATGCGAGAAATGGACCCGGAAATGAAAAGGATTGTTTGTGGTGCGTCGGGTTTCCCCCCAGGCACTACGATACAAGTCTACCAGCATTGTTAGCAGAGACTGCCAGAGTGCAGCAAGCCAGACCCAGGTCCAGTCCTACTGTGCAGTAGTCTACAGGGGGGAAGCCCGATGAAGGGGGGGGGGGGGGGGGTAGCACGGTGTGAACCTCATGCTGATCATCTGCCTGAAAAATCCCGGTAAACTGTGGAAAACGGCACAAAATCCGAGAAAACAGTCGGAATAGTGACATTTCCGTTGAAAATGCTCAGTCAGCTATTTTAGCTATTTTAGCTATTTTCAGCTATAGCTAGCTAGCTATAGCTAGCTATCAGCTAGCTATAGCTAAGTCTCACACTGTTCCATGTGCCCAGTCCACTACTTGTGGCCGTTCATCCAGAACACGACTGAGCCTGGCCGACGGGTATTCCAACTCACTTATCCAATCGTGCTGGAGAATGTGAAGTTGAAGGCAGACCGCCACCAGAAGCCCGTCATTGGGTGGGGAACGCACAGCTTCCGTAGGGGGGCTGCGCACGACATAAACGACGAAAACCCGGACTTAGGAGTCCTACTAAGAGCGGGTAGCTGGACCTCTGGTACTTTTAAAGAGTACATAGACTGGTCGAAGGTACAGCAGAAAGGCATGACCCAGGTCAGTGCAGTCACAGCCGATGCAGGGAACAGAAAGACCCGAACGACTACCTGGACTACTCAACATCGGATTGCCGGTATCGATTTCCATCAGATCCGACGACCGAGTTACCCATCGCAGATGAGCGGTCCACGTAAGCTCATCCTTCCGTTCTAGAGTGTTGACCCCGATAACAAAACCTTTTTTTTTTGTGTCAGAACTGACAACCAGCCATACGGAGGCGAATGCCTTTTTTTTTTTTTTTTTTCGGGACTGACTTCCCAGCGGAGTGACGATTTAACGAGACATGGCTGGAAAGCCAGCGGTCAGTTGGGAGACTGGGCAAGCGAATGAACGAATACACCAGAAGCTGACCTGGACTTGGGGGCAATTCCCCTAGGGACGTTAGTGACACTTCGAGCGGAAGGCAATTGAGGAGAATGCCTTTTTTTTTTTGTGCCCTGTTTTTTTTTTCTGTTTTTTTTTTTCCACCTCACCTGTTCTCAAGAACTATCCCGAGGCAGGTATCCACCGTACCGATAACCGATAACCGATTTTTTTTTTTTTTTTTTTTTGTCAGAACTGACAACCAGCCATACGGAGGCGAATGAACGGGACCGGGCCGACTGGAAAATCAGCGGTCAGTTGGGAGACTGGGTTAGACGAGTGAACGAACAATTCCAGAAGC
This sequence comes from Diplonema papillatum, assembly GCA_030068145.1. Classification (NCBI taxonomy): domain Eukaryota; phylum Euglenozoa; class Diplonemea; order Diplonemida; family Diplonemidae; genus Diplonema; species Diplonema papillatum. Next base: position 103,549 of record JAPJBO010000290.1, read on the forward strand.
TGACCTGGTCAAGGGGGCAATTCCCCTGGAGAGCTGTATGAAACAGAGGAGGAAGAACGTGGACGGAATGTCAGGCGGTTCTACATTAACACTGCACATGTTTACTACTGGTTCGGTTCGCTTCGTGTCTGCACATATTCTCTACTGTGTCTGTACATGTAGAACACAATTAGGGTGGGCTCTAGTCAGCGAAGATTGCGAAGTTCGGTAGGTCCTTTGTTTTTTGGAGAAGCAGCAGGAGGCCTATGCAGTTGGTTGTTGAGAAAACTTGAGGCAGAGTGGAGGGAGGGGGATATCTAAGTGCGGCGCGTCTAAGCTTCTCTAATACGTGACAGTGTAGTGCGAAGTGTTCTAACATGGTGGTATTCGTTTTTAGGTGGCAGTGCCAGCAAATGCCATTTTGCAAGGCGTGTTTCCTCGCGTTATCACACAGGAAGTGTTTATTAACGCAGGAGTGACCGGTTCGCAGCGCTATCAGTGCTGTTTCGGCTTGTCTAGTTAAAGTAGGCTGTAGCCACGTGGGGAGGTGACCATCAGTGGCTCTGAAATGCAAGTTCTGTTATGTCTTTTTTTTTTTGTGTCAGAACTGACAACCAGCCATACGGAGGCGAATGAACGGGACCGGGCCGACTGGAAAATCAGCGGTCAGTTGGGAGACTGGGTTAGACGAGTGAACGAACAATTCCAGAAGCTGACCTGGTCAAGGGGGCAATTCCCCTGGAGAGCTGTATGAAACAGAGGAGGAAGAACGTGGACGGAATGTCAGGCGGTTCTACATTAACACTGATTTTCTACTTTATTGGTATCCTCCCAAAAAAACTTACACAATAAAGACAACAAAACCCCACATGGCGGTAACGACGTTAGCCTTAATCGGCTGGTGGCTGTGCACAACACCACACGACGGCGGCGACCACGACGCCAGCCCTCACGCCAGCGCGTTCATGTGGGAAGACCGCCGCGCCATGCCTGACGTTGGCAGGCTCGACAGTTGCGCCGGCCCGTCGAAGTGCGCCGGTGCGCGGGAACGGGCAGGTAACGACACCGAGCCCGTCGAAGTTCCGCTAACGAGGCCAACGACCATCACCTCGGTTCCTCTTCGCCCTGGTGATCCGGTCCGGCCCGCTATCGTCAGACCGCGAGCCCTCAACCTGCCGCCGCTCCCTCAGCCTCCTCGCTACGTCCTGAGGCAGCTCACCCGGAAGCAGCGCCGTCAACAGCGGGAGTACGACCGCTTACTGGCCAAGTGTAGGTCGCGCAGCGAACGCCCGCCCTTGCAACGACTGTCTACTGGTGCTGCGACAAAGGTCCGGTTCCACGTCTGGTACGAGCTGGTTGTCCGCGACAAGGCCCGGATGGCACTGTCTCACGTCTGGTACGAGCTGGCTGTCCGCGCGAAGCTCTTCCCTGTGCATAGTTTGTTTCCCGTCGGTCTCCTGGTGGTATCGCTTCTCTCCCGCCGGCTCGTTGGAACGTTGTGCCGTCTTCTGCGGTCCCCACGCCTTCTTACACCTCTCAACGAGACGACAACTCGACTTGGAAGTTTCGGATGCTTGTTTTGGCTGCTGCTCGCGCTGTACTTTCTCGCCGACATCTGGCTCCGACTGAGGTCCCAGGACTGGGGCGGTTTGTCTCCTAGACGCAACGGCTTCGATGCACCCCCTAACATGGCCCCTGTGCACGCCACACTGACGTGTTTCGCTACCCCCCTCCCTAAGCGCCCCGCCAGCGCCCCTTCAGCCACCTTCATGGTGATCGGCAACGACAACCGGCGCCACTGCGTGACGGCCTCGCTCCATGCGCGACTGTACGACGTCCTTGTCTCCCGCGGCCTCATCGCTGGTCCAACGGATCGTGTGATTCGTGGCTGCGGCGGCCCAGTCCCTCTGGACAAGACGCTTGGGGAGATCGGGTTCACCGCCGGTCTGGGTGGAAGCCTCAGCGTGTGCCCTCGCCTGCTCGGGGGGTATAGGCAGTCTCGCAGGGAACCCGACGACTATGTTCCTCGCGCGGTCCACTCGTCTCCCTCCCAAGGGGACAGCAGGGGACATGGTGGCAACAGCCGGCGACGTAATCAACCTCGCCCCGCTCAACTGCCTCAACACGACGCTGACAATCGACGTGGCGCAGACCGTAGACCGTACCTCGACCGCAGCCCCACATCCGCACCACACACCCGGCAGCGAACCACGGACCCAATCTTGGCTGACAACGCCGGACCTGTGCACCCGCCCAAGACTGCTGTGCACTCCGTTCAACAACCCCGTCCCTTTGTCGCCGGCTGGGAAGAGGAAGAAGTGGAGCTGAAGGCGACGGTCCTGCTCAGGGACCTCGACGACTACGAACAACGGGAAACGGCAACCCGGGCCCTGACGGAAAACGTCTCGCTCGCCATGCGGATGTACGTTCGGGCCTGCGTCGGCCGCAACATCACCACCGGCTTTAGGGGGGCCAAAAAACTCCCGCTGTTCACGAAGGGTGCCTACCTCGAAACGTACGAGGTCTCGTTCGGCGTCCCCAAATCGTCCCTCGACAGCGTTCTTGCGTCTACTTTTGCTACTGGCATTTACCTTTCCGTATCCGAGGAAGCCCGACAAGAGTACACCGAGATCATGCTCGGAGACTCTGCATCCCTCTCGGAAGCAATCCAGTGGCACGAGACGCTTGGACATCGCTCGAGGGGTGTCGTCCAGTGCCGCGGCGACTACGGGATCAGGGTCGTGAAGGCTGATGGGGACAAAGTCATCGGGCTTATGTTCCCAGACGGCAAAGTGGAAGTCGGGTACTTCCTCGTTGAGGGCGTCCCGTCTCGGACTGTCGCAGACACGCTCGCGCAGAAGCTGTCTTCGGCAGGGTGGCCTGTCGTCCCGCTGTTCCAGAAGCGCCGGGGGGCCCTGACGGCAGACTGGGTCGTTAAGTCTGAGAGACACCCGGCCGTTGATTCGTACGTGAGGAACGGGGTCACTCTGCGCTTCCGGCATACCCCCCGCCCCCCGCTCGAACAGGCAAAGCTGAAGGGAGGGGAACCGCCCGCCGCTCATTCCCCGGAAGCTCCCGATACCACGGCTTACCCTGACCCCCTCTCCGACAGCCTCGTGAAACGCCCTCGCGCATACTTCGACCTGATGTACGGGGATCGTGCTGCGAACGCGTGGCGGAAGGCAGCCGAAGCGGCTGGTGCCCCCGACGAAGACATCAACGAAACCCCCCTGGAAGGCGGTCGATTCGTTGGACAGGAAGAACCGCCTGCCCCGCCCCCGTGTTCGCAATCCGCGTCCCCGGTACCTGCGCCCACTGCGAACCCTCTTCCAATGCCGTCGGACCCCCGTATCACCAACCTCGAGCAGACTATTGCTGGCCTGGCCGCAAGTGTTCAGCAGATATTCGGCGCCATGCAGACCCAGATGCAACAAACGGCTCACCACCCAGCCCCCCAGCCGGCAGTCGTCCCCAGCCAGGATAGCGACGTATCTCTGTCACCACCTCAACAGATCCATGGCTCGGTGACGGCCTCCTCCCAATCTACAACCGAAACCCGTCGGGACCCTCCAGCCGAGCGGCCAGCGACGCCCAACCCGCACAAGGACCGCGACCCTCGACCTGGAAACAGGAATCGCGCCGACAAACCTCGCCGGAATAGCTGCAACAGCGACAATTTTCGCGGCCGTAGCGCCGGCCGCGGAAGACCCCTCGCATAGAAATCGTCCGGCGAGTACACCCCCCCTCGGCGGCGCGGGCTTGCTCACGGTGTTATCCTTCGTCTCGTTCAACTGTGGCTCTTTCTTCGCTCGTGAGAATTTGTCACAAGGCGAGGAAAACATCAGCAGAGGCGTAGCCGCCCATACCCCGCACGAACCGGACGTGATCCTCCTGCAGGAGACCTGGTTGACGCACCGGTCACCTCCACCAGTCCTCTACGGCTACAGAGTTTTTCGGCGGGATCGGGGTGGCGGCGTGAAAGGCGGAGGTGTCATAATTTTCGTCAAGGCCAACCTACACGTGAAAGAGATCCCTGTTCCCGCCTGGTTGCAAAATACAACAACGGCGTGGCAGTTGAGATCTCCCGCATCGGTCTCCCGTCGCTGAAGGTCTACAACGTGTACCACCCACCGCCGAAATCCTCCCACGCAAACCTCGACATGGAGCCCTTTCCGATGGACGACACCGTCATCATTGCCGGGGACCTCAACACCCACCACCCGGACTGGTCCCACGGGGCTATCAACGCGGGCGGACGCAACTTGAAGGACTGGCTTGTCGAAGTGTCGGCGATGGTTTGCAACAACCCCGCGGTCCACACGATGCTGCCGAGGCCGGGAATTCGAGACTCTTCCCCCGATGTAGTCATCACTTCCCGCACTCCCGGTCTCGTCCTGAACTGGAGGAGACTAGACTCATGGAAGTCCGATCATTATCCGATCGCCTTCGAAGTTCCGAGGGGGTACAGGCAGCCTCGTGCCCCTCGGCCGAAATGGTTTTCATGGAAACGGGCAGACTGGGAAGAGATGATGATCCGGTTAGAGTCTGACAGCGCAGCCCTTCTCGCCAACAGACCGGCGACCAACACCCAGTTCGCCAAACGCATCGCTTCCTGTTTCCGCCGGGCCATTCACGATTTTGTGCCTAAGCACACCCAGGGCCGCCGCGCGTACAAAGCCTGGTGGACCCCGGAACTCACCGTCCTGGAACGCGAAAAAGCCACCGCGTTTGCTGAGTTGCAGGCAGAACCCGACTCTCCGGACAAGATCTGCGCACATCTCGAAAAGTTGTCCCAATTCAGCGAGGCTGCCACGCGGGCTAAGACCAGCCACTGGGATAAGATTGCCGTCCGGATCAACCGATGCACTGGTGTAGCTCTCCTTTTCCGCCAGGTGCGGATGCTTGACGGCAGGGGAGGACAGCACCAATCCATCCCCCCGCTGTGGAACGGCAAAGCTTTCTGTGTCGACGCCAAAGGCAAAGCCGAGCTCTTCGGACGGCACCTCGAGTCCGTATGTGGGGGCGCTAGCGCTGTTCCCTCCCACCGATGGGCTCCGAAGAAGCGCCCATCCGACGACGACATTGGCTGCGGGCCTATAACCGAGGATGAGCTCGATCGTGCCCTGAAGGACCTCGACCCGAAAACGTCCCTCGACCCGGACGGCATCTGTTCTGAGTTCCTGTCGCGGCTGGACGGAGGGGCCAAGCGTCTGGTCCTCGAGCTCCTCAACATTTCTTGGGATGAGGGGTTCGTCCCGGACTCCTGGCGTGATGCCCATGTCATTCCCGCCGCGAAGCCAGGCAGGGACCACTCCCTACCCGAGGGTTACCGCCCGATCTCTCTGACGAGCGTTACCTCTAAGCTGATGGAGGTGATTGTCAAGAACCGGCTGGTCTTTCTGACGGAGAACGACAGTGTGACGCAGGTCCTACCTTTCTGTGCTCGGCAGGGCGGCTTCCGTAGACAACGCGGAACCGAGGAGCAGCTCTACTCCATCGTGACAACGATTGACTGCGCCGGACCGACCTTCCGACGTGTCTGCCTTCTCTCGTTCGACCTGGCAAACGCCTTTGACACCGTCGACCACGCCCTCCTGCTTGACGCTATGCAGAGTAAGGGTGTCCCTCCTAAGTTCCTTGTATGGCTCGAGTCCTTCTTGCGAAACAGGCAGGCAGCTTTCAAAGTCGATGGCGCTACCGGCAAAAAGTTCCACCTGAAGCACGGCGTACCCCAGGGAACCGTCCTCGGGCCGGTTCTCTTCCTGTACCACATTGACGACCTAGGCACCTCGCTTGAAGCTCTCAACAAGCGTATCGTTGCTGATTCTGAGAGTCGATCCTGGATCAACTTCTCGCTCTTTGCCGACGATGATGGCGTCGTCGTCTCATCCCCGTCCCACTTTCAACTTGAGAAGTACACGCAGGAGGTTGTGGATGTGGTCGAGGAGTGGACGTTCAAAGCCAAGATGCACCTGTCTAAACTGAAGACAGAGGGTGTCCTCTTCCGGGACCCGGGTGCCCCTGAGCCCTATCCTGTCACGACGAGATTCAACGCCACAGCGGTCGATGTTCTGGTCCCTGACGACTACGTTATAGCGTTGAAGTCGAGGTCGACCTGGAAGTTCCTGGAACCGGATGAGCGCTCGCCCTGGCACCAACACCACGGCAAGCTGATCGTCTCAGTCGACGAGAAAAATGGCGGCGACAAGGACGCCACCAAAAACCGCCTGGTGACCATCCGAGTAGCCGACGCCCTACGCTGGGTCGACAAGACCAAGCTCCTTGGCCTGGTCATAGACTCGGAGCTCACGTTCGTCCCCCACATGCAACGCGTCGTCGACAAGTTTTCTTTGAAGATGAACTTCCTGCGTCACCTTTCCGGAAAGTCGTTCGGATGTAACTCGTGTACGCTGCGCACGCTGTATCTGACGTACGTCCTGCCGACGTATACGTATGCCCTGTCGGTCTACGGCCCATACCTCCTTCGGTCCACATCCCCCCTGGTCACGACGCTCGAGCGGCTGCACCGGCGCGCCCAGGTCATTCTCCTCGGGTGCAGGAAGAACACCTCGGATTTTTCGGCGCAGCAGGAATCCGGGATTCTGCCGCTCCGAGCGATAGCGAATCTCCGTATCGCCGCTCTGCGTGAGAGGATGCGACTCCGGTGCACGCTCTGGCGGAACGACCTCGCCATGAACACGACTCTGAGGCGCAGCTACGACACCCTGTGCGAGAAGGCCGGAACGGTCGAGTGCAAACGAGAGGCATTCGTTTTCAACCCGTTTGCCCCATGGACGCCGAGTCCCAAAGTGACGATCGTCGCCACCCTGCCGGGGAAGAAGGGTGACTCGGCTGCTGAGAAGAGGCGCATTGTCGTAAACCGGCTGAACCGGCTCGAGCCGCCGGACTGCTCAGCGTGGATAGACGGCTCGGTGCTCGACGGTGCCCCCCCGCCCCAGCCGCCGCCCTCGATAGCCGACAGGTGGGACGAGCGACATCGCCCATGGTTGAAACGCTACGCGGACAAAACAACGTGGGGCGGTGCCGGTTTGTACTTCGTGTTCGAACCGTCGATCACGCCCAGCCTGCGCGACGTCGCTGACTTGAAGACAGCCATCGGAAATCGGCACACGACTACCCGATCATGCCCGGTAGGCAAGCACGTCCACAGCTACCGCGCGGAACAGGTCGCCCTTTACACGGCCCTTGTGTTTCTCCGACAGCATCTCGCCCCGACGCCCCGCCCCCTCCACATCCTCGTCCTGAGCGACTCCCAGTCGTTTCTAAAAACTCTCAGCGCCGGCCCCCATTCTCAAGTCGAACCACTGGCGATAGAGTGCTGGACAAATCTGTCGGAATTGGAGGCGAAGGGATACCTCGTCACCTTACACTTCGTGTACGGGCACTGTGGACTGGAAGGCAACGACGCGGCGGACGTGCTGGCCAAAGCAGCAGCACTCGAGTGCCGACGGGCCGCGGGAGCCTCTTCCGCGGATCACCCCGAGCCCTACCCGCTAACCGTCGCTGGTGCAGTCTGCCGCTATCGGACGTACCTGCGACTGGACAGCAGCGAGGCAGGCGCCAAGGAAGCGTTCGAGCGTGCGAACGCCCACGGGAACCTCTCACCGTTTGCCCGGATTGTTCACGGCCGGCCGATCCCCCGACGCCGTCATCTCACGCCGAGGGCTGAACGCGAAGTGCGCCAGCTGAGGACCGGGCACCACCGCCTGATCATGACGCTGTACGCCACGGACTGGCGCTCCTTCAGCGAGGACGAGTTGCAGACTCACTTCCTCCCGTGTCCGGTCTGCGGGGTCCGCTCTACCAGCCCCCTGCTGCACTTGTTCGTGCACTGCCGTGACCTAATTACGGCACCCCTTAGGGCGGCGATGCGACATGAGATCACGAGGCGGATCAAAAAGGACCCAGGTGGCCCGATCGAATCCCTCTGGTTCTACCTTTTCGTCCATCCCGAACACGCCCTGTTCTACCTACAGAGAGCCGGCGCCCTCCCACCCTTCCAAGTCCTTGTGGAGTCTGACACTGACGAAGCCCCCCCGAACCACGAGTACGGGCTCGTGCCCATCATGTGAGGCAACGTGGCCCACCCACCCACGCAGCGACTGCAGCCCGATGCAGGGGACCGCCGGTGCCTGGGGTCTCCCGCGCCGGCCAACCTGAAACCGTCATCTGCCACGGTGCTCTCGCAGCTCGCAGCACGACACCGTCGACGCCGGATGACGCCGCACCGCCCCGCGCAGCCCGACTGAGGCTCCGCGTCCAACAACGCTAGAAGAGATGCAGGCAAACCGCTGGATCGAAATGTGCATTCGTCTTTTCCGAGACTAGAGCGACTGCAGCCCGATGCAGGGGACCTCCGGTGCCTGGGGTCTCCCGCGCCGGCCAACCTGAAACCGTCATCTGCCACGGTGCTCTCGCAGTTCGCAGCACGACACCATCGACGCCGGACGACGCCGCACCGCCCCGCGCAGCCCGACTGAGGCTCCGCGTCCAACAACGCTAGAAGAGATGCAGGCAAACCGCTGGATCGAAATGTGCATTCGTCTTTTTTTCTTATTTGGAACAAACGTGCACACGTCTAATTAGTACGGCACACAAGACTCATATCAAGAGCGTACAGTTCAGTCTGCTGCGCTCCAGTAAGCACCACTCGGAACCCGGCTGTTACAAAAGGCCCTAAAGGGGAGGGTCGGTGCCTACATCATAGTACATGATCTTAAGTGGCGAACGTTATCTCCGCGGAGCCTCGCAACCCCGCCTGGAACACCCATGTGTACACACTGACACGCCGCACGGCTGCTGAACACCACTCGGAACCCGGCTGTAAGGCCCTAAAGGGGAGTCGGTGCCAGCACTTGGTTGTTGTCCTTCCCCACTCGGACTCCTCCCGTCAACGAGTCCCGAACAACCAATATCAGTATCACCCCTCGTCCCTTCCCCAGCTCGCAGCTGGAACAGCACGGTGAGGGCACTCAGCACCACGTTGTTGCAAAGGTTCGTTGCGCATTGAACGCCAACACGGCAACGAGTTCAGCACGAGCAAAAGCACGACGAACAATGCGCAGTGCCGCTCGCAACCACGGAGCAAGTCGTAGCGCAGGCAGAACCCGAGCGACACAGCCGTCCACAGCCCAGACTCCGATCAGGGCCGAACGCACCCACGACGGTCCTCGAGGGCAAGCCACGCTAACGAAACATCTCTTTTTCGTCACAATTTTAACACAAGACAACCAGTATCCCCCCTCGTCCCTTCCCCAGCTCGCAGCCGGAACAGCTCGGTGAGGGCACTCAGCGCGTCGTTGCAAAGGTTCGTCGCGTATTGAACGCCAACACGGCAACGAGTTCAGCACGAGCAAAAGCACGACGAGCAACGCGCAGTGCCGCTCGAAACCACGGAGCAAGTCGTAGCGCAGGCAGAACCCGAGCGACAAAGCCGTCAACAGCCCAGGCCAAACACACCCACGACGGTCCTCGAGGGCATGCCAAGCTAACGAAACTCTTTTTCGTCACAATTTTATCATCCGCCCCCCCCCCCCACTCCCTCCTAACCCCTAACCTGTGGACCTGTCACTCGTGCGCGTGTCTCTTGGCGCAAATAGGCTAGTAACGCCTGACCTGTTCCAGACGCGGCTCTTCTGAGCAGCGGATGGACGGTGCTTGTTTCTCACTCTCACCCACTCACTGGCCCCTCCCCAACCAGGGATTTATACGCCGGTCTAGATGGGCGGGTCACCCGTCCATCCTCAAAAAAAAAAAAAAAAAAACCGCTAACCCAAACAACTTCCGCCGGCAGAGAAACCTTGCCTAAAGAAATCAACTGCCTTCGGGTAGGCTAGTCTGACACGAGTTGTCGTCGGGAAAAAAAAAAAAAGGGCCGGCGACGCTCACACCCCGGCGGGGGCAGCCGGCTCGCCGGACCCGCGCCCACCCGTCAGCCAAGCTTGCCAGGACTTGCTGAACGCGGTTTGCGGAACACCGGGGACCCCTGCTAAGCGCCCGGCGTCTCGGTCGCCAGTGGGGACTCCGGCCTCCGTCAGGCGGAAGCCGCTCGCCGGGATGGGGCGAGGCCGGGGCTTGGGTATAGCGGCGGCGGCCCGGGCCTTGGCCGCTCGGCTGGCGGTTGGGCGGCGCAGCCCTCCAGGACCGGCCCCAGCATCGGCCGGCCGGGGGAGAGGCACGGCGGCGAGGCGAAGTCCCCCGGCTTCGTCCTCCGCGTCCCTGACGCCTGTCCTCTTCCCGGACAGCGTCCGGGCCGCTCACGCCCCGGTGCCCCCGCACACGCACGTCTCCCTGGGGAGGGGGGGGGACGACCCCTGCGATGACGGGGACGTCCAGCGCCACCCGGGGCCGCTGCCGGGGGGCCCCTCGGGGGGCTGCAGCTCCGCGACCGTCTGTGTCCTTTCGCGTGGGCGGGGTGGAGATGATCTCTGCGTGGATGGGGACATCCACCCCAACCCAGGACCGGCGGTCAGCGACGCCCAGGACCCGGCCCCCACGGTCGCCGAACCGGCGCCGGCCAGCACGGGGCCGGGCGCGGCCGGTCGGCAGAGCGCAGCGGGGTCGCAGAGGGCACCGGCGCCGGTGTGCATCTGCCGCACGACCGGGGAACGGAGGGGGAGACACCGAATGTGGTGCCCCTGCTCCAGGGCCTACCGGGAGGCCGTGGCCGGTGGGAGGGAGCCAGCGGCAGTCCCGCCTCGGACTCCCGTGGAGCCATCCGGGGGCGCTCCCAGTGCCGCAGGCCGGGACGGACAACAAGGGGGCGCAATCCCCTTCTCGTTCGAGGAGGTCGCGACTGCCGGCATTCGCACCCTGGAGCGGGTGCCGGCGGCCGCGAAGCCGCAGGTCTCAGCTCTCTTCGAGACCGTGCTCAGGGCAGCCACCGATGATGCCGGGTGGCTGCGGGCTTACGCCTTCGCCCCCCTCGTCCTCTCGGCTACCCACCGGGGGGGGCGGAAAGCGGTGACAGAGGCCCTCCGTCGCCGCGTCCGCCTCTGGAGGGCGGGGCAGCTGGAGACCCTGTGGGCTGAGGCCCGGGCCGTCTCAGCCGGGAAGGGCGATCGCCGCGCGCGCCGGCGAGCCTACCCGGTCGCAGACGACGCCGATAACAGGCTCGAGCTGCAAACGGACGTCGAGTCCGTGGACGACCTGGACGGGGCCACCGTGCGGCAGGTCCTCCGGCGGGCCCGCGACCGATGCTACTCGCGGGCCGTCTCTGCGCTTTCCGCGGCGCAGACTGCGCCGGCGGACGACGCCACGCTGGCGGCCCTGAGGGAGCTGCACCCCCCTGCCCCCGAGTTGCCTGACGACCGCAGCTTGCGGCCCGTGGCCGTAGCGAGGCCCTCCCCGGGCGTTATCCGCCGCGTGCTGAAGAAGATGCCGAAGGGCACCGCCGCTGGGCCGTCCGGCCTCTCTGCGCAGCACCTGCTCGACCTGTGGGACGTCTCCGGGTCGTTCAAAGAGGCAGTGGCGGACGCCGTCTGGGCCCTCTCTTCCGGCAGAGTGGCTTCAGCCGCCCGACCGTACCTCTTCGGGGCGAGGCTAGTTCCGCTGGTCAAGAAGTCCGGCGGGATCAGGCCCATTGCGTGTGGAGAGATCCTGCGACGGGTGGCCGGCAAGGTCCTCGCTTCCGACCGGGCGATCAAGGACCTGGGAGCGAACGTCCTTCTGCGGAGTGGGCAAGTCGGAGTCAGCGTTAAGGCGGGGGCCGACGCTGGCGTGCACGCCATCCGCAGGGTTGCGGCCCTGTACCGCGACAGGGACGTGGTCGACAGGGGCATCCTGCAGATCGACTTCGCGAACGCCTTCAACACGCTGCGGCGGGAAGCGATCATCTGCAGTGTCAACCGACACGCCCCCCAGCTGTTGGGGTACGCACTAGCGGCGTACGAGAAACACTCCGCGCTTGTGGTGGGCGACCGGGGTATCTCCTCCCAGTGCGGAGTCCAACAAGGGGACCCCTTGGGACCGCTGCTCTTCAGCCTCGTCATGCACGATGTCGTCGTGCCGCCGAACCCCGGAGAGCAGCCACCCGTCCCGGCGGCCCCGGCTTCGTCGCAGGCGCCCGTCGAGTCCGCCCCCGCGTCGCTCGGCCAGCCGGAGCCTCTCGATGCCGCCGGGGGGCGGCCCACCCCTCCAGAACCGGCTCAGGCCCCAGGTTCGGGGGACCCAGCGGTGCCACCGCCGCCGCCGGTGGGGTCCCCGGCGGCCCCGAGGGCCACGGATGGCGCGCTGAGCCAGGCGGGGCTTGACCTCCTGACGTTCTTCCTGGACGACGGGGCGGCTGGGGGTGAGCTCGACACCCTCGGTCACTGGCTGCAGGGCTTCGAGGACAGAGCGGCCGCGGTCGGGCTCAGTCTGAACCGGGGGAAGTGCAGGCTGTCCGTTGCCCCCGGCGCCACAATCCCCGAGGCCCTGCAAGGCATCGAGACTTTTCCGCTGGACGATATCCAGCACCTCGGCGTCCCCTGCGGTTCCCCCGAGACGATGCGCGCCTTCGTGGAGGAAGCGGCCAAGAGCGCCGAGCGGAAGATGCGGATGATAGCCTCCCTCCCCGACGCACATGTGGCTCTGACTCTGCTGAAGTTCTGCGCCGGCTTCGTCAGCGTCGTCCACCTCATGCGCGCTGTGGGGGCTGTCTTCGACTTCGCGTGCATCGATCAGGCCACGCAGTCTTGCCTGGCGACGATCACGGGCATCGAGACGGACGCTTCCGCCTGGGCTCTGGCTTCCCTTCCCGTCAGGCTCGGTGGCCTGGGCCTGCACTCCTGCGCCGACACAGCGGCGATCGCGCACATCGCGGCTACCTTTGACGGCGAGGCTTGCCTCCCGTCCCTGGTGACCCCCTACGTGCTGCCGCACGCCATGCTTCTGGACGAGGACGACACTTTCCTAGCGTCCCTCGAAGACCCGCGCCTTGCACCCTTCGAATCCGTTTTGGAGAAGATCCAGAACGTTCTGCAGGCACGGGATAACTACGGGGGACGTGGACAGAAAGTGTGGTCCGCGACAGTTCATGACGAGCGACGCAAGGCCCTCCTTATCTCGATGACTGAGGAGCTGGGCAGGTCAGGCCGGCTTCAAGGGTCGGCGCTGGCTCTGAAGCAGGTCCAAGTCCGGGCGCGGATCCAAAGCTGCTCCGCCCAACATGCGTCCGCTTGGCTTTATGGCAACGCGGAGGCGGACCCCAGGCTGTGGCTTTCTCCCGCGGAGCTCGCAGTGGCCATCCGGCTTCGGCTGGGGCTGCCCATCGCCCCCATGCCGAGCATCTGTCGCCTCTGCGGGACAGGCTCGGCAGACGTCGACGGAGTGCATGCGCGAAGTTGCTTCTCCGGCGGGCGCCGGACGAGAATGCACAACGCACTCCGCGATGTCATCGCTGACTTCGCCCGCCGTGGCTTGCTGGCCCCGGCGGTCGAGCGCCCCGTGTTTTCGAACACGGAGCGGAAGCGCCCGGACATCAGCTATGTCCGGGACGGCACCACCGTTGTGCTGGACGTCGCCGTCACCTTCCCCCTGCAGCCTTCGAACCCCCAGTACGCTAAGCGGGCGGCGGAGAAGCCAGGGGGGGCGGCGACAGCCTACGCAACAGCTGTTAAAGAAGGTAAGTACCGCGGCATAATAGACAACGAGCCAAACCCTCGGGAATGGCTCGCTGTCCCGCTAGTCGTGGACACCTTCGGAGCGTGGTGTCCTGGAGCACTCACGGAGTTGCGGCAAATAGCTCGCAAAAGCGCCCTCCGTGAAGACCGGACCGCTTCGGCCGCCTGCCAGGACTTCTTCCACCAATTGAGCTTTCAAGTAGCCCAGGGGGTGGCAAGAATAGTCATTTCATCTGGCGGGGCGCGACCGGACGAAGCGGTCCACCCTGGTGCAGGGGGTAGTGTCACTGCATCGCGGGTTTTTTTACCTGGTCGGACCTGCTTGCTAGCAGGCCAGCCCAGGTCGCAGTGAGACTGGCGTTCACTGTGTGCTGAAGAAGCATTTTTTTGGGCTCCCGCTCCGGAAGCAACCGGATACCGGCAGCCCCGCTGTACTAACATGTCGAGTACAGTGTCCCGCGCTCCAAAAAAAAAAAAAAAAAGAACCCACGGGCTGGCGGGTGTGGGTAGGCTACCACAGCAGTCATAGGGGGTCATGGGGGGGCCCATAGGGGGTCCATAGGGGGGTCATGGGGGGGTCCATAGGGGGTCCCAGGGGGGTCATAGGGGGGGGGGGGTCATGGAGGCGAGCAAGCGGCCCAACCCGGCGAGACACAGCCGAACTTCCAACCGCAGTGGTGGATTCTATCACGCCCAACTCAGGATGGGGCCGGGACAATGCCGGGGAAAAGGAAGGACATGCTAGGGCAACATACGTTGTTCAGCTCCTGGAAGAGACAGTGCACGGCAACCCAGCCAGCCTCACGAAGCGAAACCCCACCGCCTCCATACACGAAGGACTACAGCCTATGGGAAGACTCGAAGGTGGGCAGCATTCCAGAAGCAAACCGCAAGCACGAGAAGGCGTTGAAGGGCAAACCAGCGAAATCTATGAAAGATTTCCTGACGGTGCAGCTCCTGCTACCTTTTGCTTACCTCCTGCGACCTTTGAGGACATCGACACCCACGGACCTGCATGCGAAGTTGCAGAACGCCTTCCTTTGGATAAGGTCGAGGAATTCAAAGCGCTCGTCGCACCGCTTCTGGAGCACTTCGCGACACAAAAGCCGCGGAGTCTGGATGGGGGCAATGGAGTTGTTGTGGATACTACTGCCGACCCCTTTTTCAGTGCGCACATCAAAGAACGCACCCTTGCAGAACTACCTAGTGCACTTGTTGAGTTCGCGCGGCTTCACGTGGGCGAGCATCCCACATACACGGACTACTGCTCTGCGTTTCTTCGCGACCAGGGGTTGCGTCTGCAATACCCGAATACAGCGCGCATCCTCTTGATGGCACTAGTGCTTCCTCTTGGGACGGCTTCCGTGGAACGATTGTTCTCCGTAGTAAAGCAGTGCCGTACGTACATCCGCAACAGGTTGTCGAACTCAACTGTGCGCCAATGTTTGTTCTTGGCGTACAATCCCCCTTCCGTGACGCCAGAATTTCTTGACCAGCTGATGAGAGAGTATCTCATGCTGGATCCGACAGTCAGGAAAAATGACAAAGACGATGCGTCAGAAAGCGAGGACTCAGAGCCCGAGCCCGAAGCCGAGGACCCGTTGCGGTACACGAACGTACGCCGAACATTATTGAAGTTCGCAAAGGCTTCGGTGTACTTCGATGCCGTGTCGGCGGTCCTCGCAAAGAGAGAGCAGTTGGCACGACGCCCCATGCCCTTATTCTCCAACTCTTCCTTGTAATCCAACTGCTGTGTTTTCCCCCTCACGCGCCCTTTGCCGGACAACTGCTGGTTCTCCCACCTCTCTGCTGCACCCTCCACCCTCTGGAACATCTGGCTCGGAATCTATACACGGTGCGCAGTGATGCACGGTGATGCACAGTGATCCACGCTAGTGCGGTGTGCACAGTGACACGATAGCGCATGGTGGTGCATAGTGATCCACAGTGGAGGACAGTGGTGGCACTAATTTTCGGGCCCTCAACGACTTTGCAGGGCTGGCTGGGGTGGCTGGACAGGCTGGACCACCACTGGGGGGGTCTGGGGGGTCGACAAACACGTGCTCGGCACCCCGGTGCAAAAGACGGGTACCCGTCCATCTACATGGACTATTGCTCTACCGGGCGCCGGCCTTCAGGCCGGTCGGCCCGGGTTCGAACCCCGTCCGTGACATTTTTCCGGTCGGGGATTGTTTTCGAGCCCCCCCACAATGTTGTGTTTTTTAGAGTTAAAGTTCGCTTGAGAATTTTTGTGTCAATTTTCTGGTTGGTTGGAACCCCAGCAAAATAGCAGAAATACGTGTGCCAAACACCTTTTTCTCTGTGAATTTTCGTATTTTTAATAATTTGGGTATTTTGGGCCTCGTACCACCCTAAAAGACCTGGTGTTTCTGGTATGAGTCTGGCAAGACTGGCCCATGTGCAGGCTACTGCAACCAACTTTGTCACAAGTTTGTGATGCTAATTGCGGGTTCTGTCGTTTGTTCGGCTGTTGCACGGATTGCGCTGAGTTCTTCTGTGAATCCCAGGTTTATTGAGTGCAAATAAACGGGCTACCCGTGCCACGCGGAGTTCAGATCCGCAGGCACGAGACTTCTTCGACTGCACCCGGCTTGGCCCGTACTGTACGCAAGAAGCCGGTTCGAAGGACGCACTGGAGGCCGCTGCGGCATTCTCCGCGGTGGCGTGCACCCGAGACAACGGAGTCGTCACTTCGCCAGTCAGACTTGCCGAGGCGCGCGAGGCGGCAGCCCGCGGTCCTGGAGGCCGGCGCTGCTGGAGCAATCCCTGGCTTGGCCCTTCATACACCAGTTCGAAGGGCACACCGGAGGGGCTAATTCCCATTCTCGAACACAATTTAACTTTTTGCCCATTCTCGAACACTCGCTAACTTTTTGCCCATTCTCGAACACTTTTTAACTTTTTGCCCATTCTCGAACAGTCGCCTAACTTTTTGCCCATTCTCGAACATTGAAAATTGCCCAGGGTGGGATTCGAACTCACCACCCATACATCCAAAAAATCCAGCCATTTTTGGGTTCGCCATTTCCGATTCCGATTTCCGTCGGATCCGTTCCTCGAACAAGGTGCCAGCATTGTGGTTGGCTGCTGCGTCCCGGCTCGGTATCCTGGTTGCGCACTGGGTTATTGACACCGCAGCTATGCGGAACGACCCGAAAGTATGCGGAACAGCCCAAAAAACCTTGTGCAACTATGCGGAACGACCCGAAAGTATGCGGAACAGCCCAAAAAACCTTGTGCAACTATGCGGAACGACCCGAAAGTATGCGGAACAGCCCAAAACAACTATGCGCAACTATGCGCAACTATGCGGAACGACCCGAAAGTATGCGGAACAGCCCAAAAAACTATGCGCAACTATGCGGAACGACCCGAAAGTATGCGGAACAGCCCAAAACAACTATGCGCAACTATGCGCAACTATGCGGAACGACCCGAAATTATGCGGAACAGCCCAAAACAACTATGCGCAACTATGCGCAAGTATGCGGAACGACCCGAAAGTATGCGGAACAGCCCCAATAACTATGCGCAACTATACCGGTTTGGTGGTGTGACCTCCTGGGCTAGCCTGGTTCTCTCACCATTCAGCGGCTATCTCGGGGTTACCCCCATCGTAAGTGCAATTCATGTTGTTTTCTTCCTTTGGCGTTCAATTCATTGTCAGTCAAGTTCGTCACCGAGTGAAGCGCACAAAGCATTCTTTGGGCTGTTCCGCATACTTTCGGGTCGTTCCGCATAGTTGCGCATAGTTTTTTGGGCTGTTCCGCATACTTTCGGGTCGTTCCGCATACTTGCGCATAGTTGCGCATAGTTGTTTTGGGCTGTTCCGCATACTTTCGGGTCGTTCCGCATAGTTGCGCATAGTTTTTTGGGCTGTTCCGCATACTTTCGGGTCGTTCCGCATAGTTGCACAAGGTTTTTTGGGCTGTTCCGCATACTTTCGGGTCGTTCCGCATAGTTGCGCATAGTCTTTGGGCTGTTCCGCATTCTTTCGGGTCGTTCCGCATAGTTGCGCATAGTTGCGCATAGTTCTTTGGGCTGTTTCGCATAGTTGCGCATCGTGTTTGGGGACCAGAATTAGACCAAAATTGGACCAAAATTGGACCAGAATTGGACCAAAATTGGATCAAAATTGGACCAAAATTGGATCAAAATTGGACCAAAATTGGACCAGAATTTGACCAGAATTGGACCAGTATTAGGGGGGGGGGGGGTACCCACCACGGCCCCAGGGTGGGACATTGTCCGTCGGTATTCCAAAAACGTCGTCCCTGTGTCAAAAATTTGTGTCGATTCCCTGACACAATGTGTTTCGTTGTGTCGCACAAGCCTGTCGGTTCTCTTCATCGGAGCTGCACGCGAGCACAAATTCGCCGAAAAAGGTCTGCTACATGGGCCAGCAAAGAAATGTCACCAACCAGTGGGTCGATTTCCGTCCTTTTGCCCGGTGCCCCGCATCTGTTAAAGATCCACGAACCACGCACATACCTTTTGGTCCCCGGGTCTATTTTTGACGGTTCTCTTCATCGGACTCCGTCACTACGATTCGGAGCTCATCGTGATCAGAAAACCGTCAAAAAAGGTCCGCCATGCGGACCAAGAAAAAGCCCAACTTTTTTTATGGTAACAACCGCGGTTGTCATTATCAAAAAGTGACGGTTGGCAGCGTACTGTGGAAATCACCATACAGGTGATAGCACATACACACAAACAAAAATCCAAAATGCCTTTCCTGTTCAAGGTACCTCTTGTATTCAAGGTTCCTCCTGTATTCGACCCCCCCCAGTAAAAGGCCCCCCCCAGTAAAACTCTCTCCCGAAGTCTCCGAACGCACGTGCTCAAAACAAAACACAGGTGGGTTTCTCTCTCCGACTTGCTGTGCTTCGCGTACCCAAACATCCCTTGCCTGTGGACGCAGATGAAGTTCCTGGAGCGAAGCGTGCCGCCCGCCGACTGCAATTGCGACATCCACGCGCTGACCCAGGACAGTGTTCTCGAGCAGGTAGGCGCTCATTAGGGCGTCAAGCCAACCACCCTCGCATCCCCAGCCGTGAGGTAGTCGGGAAGCTCGGAATCCGACCGCAGTGCTTGACATTCGACTGAAATGAAAGAGACGGCATAGGGACGCTCGGAATCTGACCGCAGTGCTTGACATTAGACTGAACTGGGTTGCGCACCCCAGCAAAGAGACGCTCGGAATCTGACCGCAGTGCTTGACATTCGACTGAACTGAAAGAGACGGCATAGAGACGCTCGGAATCCGACCGAACTGAAAGAGACGGCATAGGGACGCTCAGAATCTGACCGCAGTGCTTGACATTCGACTGAACTGAAAGAGACGCTCGGAATCCGACCTAACAGAAAGAGACGGCATAGGGACGCTCGGAATCCGACCGCAGTGCTTGACATTAGACTGAACTGGGTTGCGCACCCCAGCAAAGAGACGCTCGGAATCTGACCGCAGTGCTTGACATTCGACTGAACTGAAAGAGACGGCACAGGGACGCTCGGAATCCGACCGCAGTGCTTGACATTAGACTGAACTGGGTTGCGCACCCCAGCAAAGAGACGCTCGGAATCTGACCGCAGTGCTTGACATTCGACTGAACTGAAAGAGACGGCACAGGGACGCTCGGAATCCGACCGCAGTGCTTGACATTAGACTGAACTGGGTTGCGCACCCCAGCAAAGAGACGCTCGGAATCTGACCGCAGTGCTTGACATTCGACTGAACTGAAAGAGACGGCATAGGGACGCTCGGAATCCGACAGCAGTGCATGTAGCATTCGACTGAACTGGGCTGCGCACCTCCAGCAAAGATACGCGGCAGAGGGATGCTTGGGATCCAGCTGCAATGCTTGTAACATCGACCGAACTGGGCTGCGCACCCCCCAGCAAAGAGACGGTAAAGGGACGCTCGGAATCCGACCGCAGTGCTTGCCATTCGACTGAACCGGGTCACCCCAGCAAAGAGACGGCATAGGGACGCTCGGAATCCGACCGCATTGCTTGCCATTCGACTGAACTGAAAGAGACGTTCGGAATCCGACCGAACTGAAAGAGATGGCACAGGGACGCTCGGAATCCGACCGCAGTGCTTGACATTAGACTGAACTGGGTTGCGCACCCCAGCAAAGAGACGCTCGGAATCTGACCGCAGTGCTTGACATTCGACTGAACTGAAAGAGACGGCATAGGGACGCTCGGAATCCGACCGCAGTGCTGGTCATTAGACTGAACTGGGTTGCGCACCCCAGCAAAGAGACGCTTGGAATCCGACAGCAGTGCATGTAGCATTCGACTGAACTGGGCTGCACACCCCCAGCAAAGATACGCGGCAGAGGGATGCTTGGGATCCAGCTGCAGTGCTTGTAGCATCGACCGAACTGGGCTCCGCACCCCAGCAAACAGACGGCATGAGGACGCTCGGAATCCGACCGCAGTGCATCTCTTAGTCAATTGTATCGAGACCATGGGGATGAACTGTGTTGTGAAAAAAAGGAAAAGAGGAAACCGTCGTTCTTGTCCCGCAGGTTCCCTGCTCCTCCTATTTTTTTTTACGTAAGCCACGGTTGTGATACAAATCGTTTATTGTATTTTATTGTATTTTTATTGTACAGATTTTCGTATATTATTCACGGTTGGCATGTAATAATTATTATTAGATTCGATTAGATTTTATTAGATATTATTAGCCCGATTGTTACGTATTATTAGATCTAATAATGGGCAATAACTAATAATTTCTAATAATTTCTAATAATAATTATTACCTGGTAATAATTTCTAATAATTTCTAATAATTTCTAATAAAATCTAATAATTTCTAGAGAGTCCCCAGGATGTGGGAGGATCCGGGAAAGACTACTCAGTCGGACAAGGATCTTGGCAATGAAGCCGTGAAAATGGAGGGAACCCAGAAATCAAAGTAGCTACACCCAAATCTCAGACTTGTACTCAGTGAAAATATCTGATTTAGCTCTCGGTGAAAATCTCAGATTCAGCTTTCGGTGAAGATCTGCTGATTGTTCCTCCAATCTCAGATTATGCACTCAGCCCAAAACTCACATGCGAGTTCAAAATCTGCGAGTTTGTGAGCGAAAACCCGGCGCCCGCCCAGAAAACATCACGGTCCCGGACGATGCTCAATGGCGACAAACGCAAAGAAGAAGAAACACGAAAACAACACCAGAATCCATGCCAGGCAAGAGACTGGGTGGCCTGGCAGTGCAAGCCAAGCGGTGACGCCAAGGTGTTTTTAAGCAATGGTATGTATTAATGTCGCCCCATAATGTACTTCAAGCATTTAAGCCTTCTTCGCTCGCGTGTTCGCGCCTTCTGTCGTGGTCCGATGATTCCCAAAAAAAACGAACGAATGAGCGCAATGCTTGCACAAAGCTTGGCCGTGCACTTCCAGCTCTCAGATGCTCTGTCAGTAGTTTCGCTGTCTCGGTACTTTCGCGGTGGTACTGATCGCCCAGCGATAGCTCGACCTTTCCCCCAGCCCAACCGTCCCACCGTTTGGGCACCCTTTCTTTTCGTACCACTTTGGTATGAACGTATCGAGGCCGGCAGTGCGAATCACCGCAAGTCCCAGCACTTCATCAAAGCGGTTGTGGGTAAGCCGCGGTGAAAAGGCAGGACGTGACTATGGTGCTTGCAGAAGACAGCCCGAAGAACCGGCAGAAGATCACAAGCAGGCCGTACATTCCGCGTGCAAATGAACGTGAAATGACACAGGATCTTATTGTCTGCTTCGGTCGGGTTCCAGCGAATGCCGATCATCAAAGGCCACATGCAACGGACTGTATGCCCAGCGAACGGGATTCGTGCTCAAAAGAAGGTTTCCCAGATGGAGTTAGACCCCCATTCTGCCCTAAGAATACGGGTTCTGGCGGGTAGAGGTCGCATACCCCACATGCCACATCATCGTCCTCTGCCAGGATCTTGCCTCAAACCTCTCCTACCTCTTTTGGCATCCTTCCTTTTCGACTTAGCAACAAACGGAATTGCGAACGGGGTGAAAGGAACGGGTTGGACGCACGAACACCCACCGTGACGATCACCTTCCACTCCTAGGGGCACTTTTGCTGTGAGAATGCATGGGAAAGTCAGGTAATAATGGATTATTACCTGGTAATAATATCTAATAATGGGTAATAAAATCTAATAATTTCAGGAACCCGGTAATAATATCTAATAATTTCTAATAAAATCTAATAATTTGGGGCGGATTTCGGAAATCTAATAATAGGTAATAGTCGTGATTATCTGCCAACCGTGATTATTGTATACAATACTGTACAATAATACAATAATTTACAATAATTTACAATAATGTACAAGAATGTACAATAATTTACAATATACAATACATTATTGTACGACTGCAGTCCCAGCGATCCTGATGCTCCAGCAGCAATCAGGCACTCTTCTGATATCCTAGAAATGACGGGAACTGCCTCCCTTTTCTGCAAATAGAACACATGGCCCACGGTTCTGAGGCCAAACTCCTGCAGAAGGGAAGAAACTCCACGAAAAGGTCAACGAACAAACTGCAACAAGAAACTGCCCAGAGCACTTCACAACTGCGAGATCGAGAAAGGATTGAGCAGAACAGCAACTCGAAAAAGGCTTTCCCAGATGTTGAAGACTGGAATACACAGTCCGAGCATTTACCAAAAATGCGCGTACTCCATAACCCCTTTAGGCGCATCAGGCGCACCTGGATTTACCACCCAATTCAAAAAGTTAGTTTGCAGAGATGTATATTCCGTTGCGGAGTTCCGTTGCTTCTGACAGCTATCTCGCTGCGCTCAATTGCAGCAGATATCTGAATGAAAGGGGCAGTATTTCCGTTCACGCCCTGGAGAGCATGCTCGGTCGGGGAAACGAGAAAGAACGAAATACGATGTATTTCACTTCCCTGCTGCGTTCGACCCTGAAAACGTCGTTTTGAAGCAAACGTCTGTATCAAGGGTCTTCACCTCGGGAAACCTTCACTTCAATTTCCGGACTGAACTGAGTCCGAAGTGAAGATTGCCAAAGTGAAGATCCACCAAGACGTCCTCCTCGCCAAGACACCTGTCGTGGCAACTGCCTTTCCGAATGCTTGTCGCTCTTTCTGGTAGCCCATGATATGGCACCTGCTGCATCTTCACCCTCTTGAACTGCAACGCTGTCTTTTTGCGCTCGAACACCCATGACAAAGACACCATGTTCGGAAGTCTGTCGAGTTCATCGGGCCATTCCGTGTAAAACCTGTCGTGAACCTTCCACACGCCTTACCCCCTGCACCACTGCGTGTACAATAATGTACAATAATGTACAATAATCGTACAATAATATACAATAACTGTACAATAATGTACAATAATGTACAATAATGTACAATAAAAATACAATAATTCTTGGTCGGCGGGGGAAATACAATAATGTACAATAATCCATTCGTTTCACAACCGTGATAAGCGCAAGCTTGGAAGGAAATGCTCGACAATAGCTGCCAGACAAAGAACCGACGGGATCCCAAGTGCTGTAACTACCGAACCACGTGTTGAACGGACGTGAGGTCATGAAGGTCTACCCCAACACGACAAATCACACAACCACAACAGGTCAAGGTCCTGAGTGAGAAAGCAACACACGGCGGTGTAAGCGAAGAACAAATCAGATTGTGTTTGTTTTGTATTCTCCCCTCTACCTCTATTTTCCTTCCTTCCATTCGGAGTCGAAGGAGCTGTGTCGAGTATTTCTTCCACCTTTTCTTCTTGTTCCAAATGCTAGACCCTGCGTTTTCCCCCGCCCGTTCGGACTTTCTCCTCGTTTGCAGAATCGTGTCACAGGCACTGCAAGCGACGTCGTGGTGTCGTCGCAGGGGACAAGACCACACTCTCGGTCGACGGTGCCGACGAATGTCGAGCAACGACAGTCAGCCAAGGTATCGTGTTTATGTGGCCGATGTCCTCAAATATCGTATGCGGGTTTAATACGAAACGTGTAAATGTTTCTTAGCTACTTTTTTTGGCCAAAGTGTTTCTTAATTACTGGGGGGGGGTCGAATACAGGAGGTACCTTGAATACAAGAGGCATTTTGGAAATCTGGAAAAAGTTGGATTTTTCTTGGTCCGCATAACAGACCTTTTTCGACGGTCTTCTGATCGCGATGAGCTCCGATGAAGAGAACCGTGAAAAATAGACCCGGGGACCAAGAATTATGTGCGTGGTTCGTGGGTCTTTACCAGATGCGGGGCACCGGGCGTGGAACCCACAGGGTTTCAATGGAAAGGACGGGAATCGACCCACTGGTTGGTGACATTTGTTTGCTGGCCCGTGTAACAGACCTTTTTCGGCGAATTTGTGTTCGCGTTCAGCTCCGATGAAGAGAACCGTGAAAAATAGACCCGGGGACCACAAATTACGTGCGTCTTTCAAGAAGAAGGGAGTTCCCGCGGTTTCCGGGTTTGCGGTACTTTTTTTCCATTTTTTTTCGGGAAAATTGCAGGATCGGCACACCGAATAGAAAAGGTACCTCTTGTATTCGACCCCCCCCCAGTAACACGTTTCGTGCTAAAAAACATGGGGTCTGACGTACGTAGTGAAATTTGAAAACTGTTGAAACCCCATGACGATCCCCCATTTTTGTTCCCGAAAATCTTGGTTTTATCGAGCCTTTGAGCAGGAAAAAACGTATCGCGGTCAGAGCATTAGCGACAAGAGCGTTCTGGCACTTGTGCACTTGTGGGCGGGCTCTGGGATGCAGATGTGCATGAAGACGACAGGCGTGGGCGGGCTCTGGGATGCAGACGTGCATGAAGACGACAGGCGTGGTCGGGCTCTGGGATGCAGACGTGCATGAAGACGACAGGCGTGGGCGGGCTCTGGGATGCAGACGTGCATGAAGACGACAGGCGTGGGCGGGCTCTGGGATGCAGACGTGCATGAAGACGACAGGCGTGGGCGGGCTCTGGGATGCAGACGTGCATGAAGACGACAGGCGTGGGCGGGCTCTGGGATGCAGACGTGCATGAAGACGACAGGCGTGGGCGGGCTCTGGGATGCAGACGTGCATGAAGACGACAGGCGTGGGCGGGCTCTGGGATGCAGACGTGCATGAAGACGACAGGCGTGGGCGGGCTCTGGGATGCAGACGTGCATGAAGACGACAGGCGTGGGCGGGCTCTGGGATGCAGACGTGCATGAAGACGACAGGCGTGGTCGGGCTCAGGGATGCAGACGTGCATGAAAACGACAGGCGTGGGCGGGCTCTGGGATGCAGACGTGCATGAAGACGACAGGCGTGGGCGGGCTCTGGGATGCAGTCTGTGAACTGCAGCGCCGCAAACAAGGAATGGCAACCACAGCTCCAATCGTCTTGTTGACATCCTCGAGCGTCCGTCTCAATGAACCAAGAGTCGGTGTCGCGGAAAAGACCGTCGCAAGGTGGCTGGCTATCTTGCTTTCGCAAAAGCCAGAAAGTGAGCAAGATACAACGCATCTTCGGAGCGACCGGTCAGTTGTTACAAGCATCCAGTGCCAACCACGCCTGACACGCTAGTGTTCACGAAGGTGTTCATCAGGCGGGCACGCGTCAGTGATGACAGGGTAAGCCCGTATAGAAGGGCAGCGCAAGCAAAGGCGGAGTTGCCCTTTTTATTTAAAGAAGGAGTAAAGCCTCTCCAGGTGATTGCCATCCAGCTCTCGTGCTCGCCAGCCCCAAGACTAGCATGAACCGCATCCACCTCCACAGCAACGCATTCATCGTTGCCAGTTCTTCAAGCTCTTGGTCAAAATCAGCGAAGTCAGAACGTTGATGCAATCTGCGCATTCACTCAGTACGAGACATTCGTTGAAGTTGCGAAGGAGTTCGGCGAGAACGTTGTCCCCGCAACCGGTGGCCTGGGGCAGTGTTGGCGGTGGCTTTCGGAGCTGGAGCCAGCTCCCGGCTCTAGGGAGCCAGCTCGGGAGCTGGAAAGAGCCAGCGGGAGCCAGCAGGGCACAATAAAAAGCCATCTCAAAATTCCCCCAAAATGCGAGGACACCTTTGCACATTTCTTCCTCAATTGATGCAACAACTGGCACGACGCGCTGAGAGAATTCCAGCTAGTGCTTTACCTGTTGCTAAATAGGGGCCATCGGATTCAAAAGCCGAAAACCGTTTTCCATCACGGCGTGCAAGAACGTCTGCCAAACCTTGGCGCGTCGCAACGTTCTCTCAAGCAGTGGTTTCAAAAGTGCGTTGTATCTTACGCAGGCTTCCCAATTGTAGAAGAACAAAAAAGAGTAGGTCGTAGGAGAACAAAGAAAGTAGGCGAAGTGGTATCCTCACTCTCAAGAGAAAACCACATCCCAACCTTCTCCCCCAGTGCCAAACCACCGAAGCCCCCAAAAGACAGTGACAACCTCAGCCCACGTGATAAGCTTCTCAAACGAGAGCTAAAACTCATGTCCAGATTGAGAGAAATAGGATTGCAGCCGCGATCCGTAGCTGGAAATGGTAACTGCCTGTTCCTGAGCTTGTCTTACGAACAGGGAGACCAAATGGCCCTCCGCAACGAGGTAGCAGACTACTGGGAATCGCACAAGAGTGACTACCTTGACCTCTCCCATACATTGCAAAACTCCGCGAGAACTACACATGGGGAGACTACCCTTCACTCGTGGCCTTCACAAAGCTCAAAAACGTACAATCCACCGTTTCAATCGACGAGAGAAACAAGTTTCACACGCAGACAGTAGGTGAGTCAGGCACCCCCGTAATGCTCGAATATGTCGCTCAAGTGCATTACATCCCAATACGGGGTCCCTTCTCCGACAGACTGTTCGCAAAATTCCACAACCCACACGCGGACCCTCCACGCAACCCTTCCACCGCTTCCTCGACAAGTACAGAGGAACTGGCGTGCCCGCGTGATTTACCCCTACCAACAGAAGAACAACCGGAACATCCGGCAGCTCAACCAAAGTCACCAGAGCAGCCTCCCGCTCGACTGGACTCAACAGAACAGCCACCCGCCCGACCGGCTACACCAGAGCAGACTTCCGCTCGACTGGACTCAACAGAACAGCCACCCGCCCGACCGGCTACACCAGAGCAGCCTTCCGCTCGACTGGACTCAACAGAACAGCCACCCGCCCGACCGGCTACACCAGAGCAGCCTTCCGCTCGACTGGACTCAACAGAACAGCCACCCGCCCGACCGGCTAAACCAGAGCTGCCACCGCCGACGCCGTCACAAACGCAAGACCCGCAGGCAAGCCCGCCGGCGAACATCCTAGAAACACAACTTCCCGACGGTCACAAGCCACCGTGCCGAAGTGTCGCTTCTGCGGTGTATCGACAACAAAGGTCCGGAAACCCTGGTTCGGTGTAGGCATACACGAGAGAACTTGCGACGGAAACCCAAGAGGACTTCGCAGTCCGAGCCCAGACAGGAATTAGCCCAGCACGTACCTGACCCAGCGAGCTACGAGGGTCTCAACAAAATATCAAGTTCCCAATTACTTCCAACTTTCTCCTTTACCTTGCATCAAATAGGTGTCACGGCAAGTTTTGGCAGCCGCTGCTTAACAAGGTGCATGCTAATTCATGTGGTTCATGTACTTAAAAGAACTCAATGCTTAACAAAATTTGACGTGGGCGGCTTTAGATCTACATCTGAATGGCACCTCAACCACAATATGTTGTCGACAACTAACAAGTAAAAGAATGAAACAAAACTACGCATTTCTTTTGGATATCCGGGTCTATTTTTCGCGGATCTCTTCATCGGAGCTTATCACGAGCCAAAAATCGCAGAAAAAGGTCTGCTACGACGGACCAGCAAAAAATGTCACCACTCGGGGGATTGATTCCCGTCCTTCTCGATGCACACCCCGTGGTTTCCATGCCGGGGACCCTGTCTCTTACAAAGACCTACAAACCACGCACATATTTTGTAATCCCCGGGTCTAATCTTCACGGATCTCTTCATCAGAGCTGATCACGAGCGTAAATTCGTCGAAAAAGGTCTGCTACGTGGACCAGCGGGAAAATGTCACCATTCAGAGGATCGATTCCCGCCCTTCTCAACACACACCTGGTGGTTTCCACGCCCGGTGCCCTGCATCTTGTAGAGACCCGCGAACCCCGCACATACTTCTTGGTCCCCGGGTCCATTCTTCACGGTTCTCTTCATCGGAGCTAGTCGCGAGCTAAAAATCGTCAAAAAAGGTCTGCTGCACGCACGAGCAAAATTTTCACCAGAAACCCAGCTCCCGCTGGCTCTTCCCAGCTCCCAAAGAGCCCGAAGAACCAGCTCCCAAGAGCTGGGAGCCCCCGCCAACACTGCCTGGGGGCTGTCTTCAACGAAACCTCGGTTGGCTTCATCTCCGGTTGGATCGGAAACTTTCTCTTCCAGTAAATTTGCGTCACTCAACCTGGTCACCACGAAACTCGCCCGGATTGTCGAATCTGCTTCGCATGGGGTGAGAAACCTCGGTCGGCTTCATCTCCGGTTGGATCGGAAACTTTCTCTTCCAGTAAATTTGCGTCACTCAACCCGGTCGCCCGGATTGTCGAATCTGCTTCGCATGGGGTGAGAAACCTCGGTCGGCTTCATCTCCGGTTGGATCGGAAACTTTCTCTTCCAGTAAATTTGCGTCACTCTACCCGGTCACCACGAAACTCGCCCGGATTGTCGAATCTGCTTCGCATGGGGTGAAGGCCTGACGCGGGCGAAGAAATCGGTGCATATTTCTTTTTTTGACGGGAACAAATCTTCTGTCAATCCTGCGTCCTTTTTCTACTGTCGAGCCCCAGTTTACTCTAAGTACAAGACTTCAAAAAACCGACCGCTTACTACAAGAAACAGTCTACAAAACCCCTCAAAACCCCTATGGAAGTGCAGTTTTTTAATACGAAACGTGTTAATGTTCCATAGCTTCAGATCCGGGGTGTTTCTTAATTAACCACGTAAGGACGGAGAAGGAGAGGGTTAATTTGGGAAAAGGGGGGCTCCATGGCATACCAGGTATCCGTTGAGAGCTTGGAGCAGGATTTCTGCCCGGTGAAGGACGCATTTCAAAAGAATGGTGCCAGATATTTCCAATAAAGTAAACGGCGACGACTTTCGACCATTCTTTGGCTTCTCGCCCGCGAACTCGACACCCGCGTACCTTCGTGAATTAGCTACCACTACAGTGGCAGGTCGTCCGGAATTGGTTAACACGTTTCGTATTAAAACCGTTTCGTACTAAACACGTTTCATATTAAACCCGCATACGGTATTTTTGCATTCGTTAATTGGATTGAGAGAGAGGCAGACGGGGGATTATCTGGGAAGGGGAGTCAAATGCAACAACAAGGTGCCTTGACTGGGAAAAGGAAAAGGGGTGTGCTTTCTTGCCTGGGACCTCGGTCGGCAGAATCGGCCGGGGTAATGAGCATCCAGTCCCCGAAAGAAGGGGTGTGAGAAGAAACGTGTGGTGGGAAGATGGGGAAACAGGAATGCGAATGGCAACGTTTGAACAATTTGCATCATGCCGTCGTAAGCCGGAGGTGAACCCCGGTGAGGTCAAGCCCCAAAAGCTGGAGTTAAAGAGGATGTGCCCGAGTGTCACAGGCAGTGCAAGCGACCTCGTGGTAAGCCGGAGGTGAACCCACGGTGAGGTCCAGCCCCAGAAGGGGCTGGAGTTAAGAGGATGTGCCCGAGTGTCACAGGCAGTGCAAGCGACCTCGTGGTAAGCCGGAGGTGAACCCACGGTGAGGTCCAGCCCCAGAAGCTGGAGTTAAAGAGGATGTGCCCGAGTGTCACACCACAAGCGGGTGTACTACAACCAAAATGGGTAATCGACGTAACAACCCGCTTCTTTAACTCCGAGGCTGGACTCCACCGTGCAGATAACGTGTCCACAGGGAAAACTGGCAGCCAAAGCGCACTCAGCGACGTTGGTGAAAACGGACTTGCCCCGGGAAGGTGGCGTTGCTATCCCACAGCGAGAACAGCAGGGAAGCTTCGAAGGTGAAGCGTAAAAGAGCGGAATACATAAGCGTCAGCAGGGCGCACGAGCAGGAGGTGCCGGGTTCTTGTCAGGTTCTATGAAACAGTGCGGATCACACCAATAAGCACAGATAACAGTTATCCCGTCCGTAAAGAAACATCTTAACAAAACAACACCAGGGAAAGAGGAAGACCCGCAAGAAAAAAACAACGACACACACACACACACACACACACACACACACACACACACACACACACACACACACACACACACACACACACACACACGCACCCACAACACGCTACCGTATTCGGGAAGGTGGCGTTGCTATCCCACAGCGAGAACAGCGGGGAAGCTTCGAAGGTGAAGCGTAAAAGAGCGGAAGACATGAGCGTCAGCCGGGCGCACGAGCAGGAGGTGTCCGATGCGCAGGAGACGATGACGCTGATCCGCGAGATATCGAACGAGCTGAACACGGGGCTTGACAGCGAGTGCTTGAAGCTGATAACCGCACTGTGCGAGCACGGCGTGCAGCCTGAAGCCCTGGCGACTGCGATCTTGCGCAACGCTAAAAAATGAGCCAGCTCCGAGAGGCTGCTGCTGCGAAGGATACGGTCCGGACGGCTCACCCAACCTGGTGGAGAACTTGTACACCGTCTTTGCAGCTTTTGCAGCGGGGCTTGCAGCTCATGCGCTCTGATGTTGTCAAGTGGGATCTTGGCATTGCGACTTCGCTTCATCAACGAAGTCCTCCCCCACCGCACCTGGACCCAATGGAAGAGGAGTTTGAGTTCTGTCGGAACTTCCGAAGGGTGGGGTGACCTCACGTCACTCCAGGTCGCTAACGTAGTCTACCAGCGGCCGATAGCTCTCTTTATCCTCACCCGGCAGCCCTACGTACTTGCGGATCGGAAGTGATCAACAAGACGAATCGGCAATTATGCTCGCTCACTACGGCGAGACGCATTACGACTACTTCCCTGGGGGTTTTCGAGCAAGCTACGCGGAGCAGTGGTGCCAAGGGCTCGGTAGCCCGGCTGATAGCCCAGCGCGAGACGAAGGTGACCACCTGGAGGTACGAGCCTCACCGGAACCTCAGCGCCAGCACAGCGACCTCACCGACTCGTTCAACCGCACCCGCAACGACAACCGCGACCAATCATACCACATCCACGGCCGAACGATCTCAACCAGACCACCCGTCGACTGTCCGCGCCCCTTTAAATGACCGAGCACGATCCGCAAGTCGGGAAACATATCGATGTATCCACTGCGGAACAGCGGTCACCAAAGCTGGTTCACCATTCGTGGGAGAAATAGGTCTCAGAATTCACATGAGGCAATGCTCCCAACATCCAAACCCGAAACGGTAACATACCCAGTTTCACTGGAGTGCCCGTTCCCGGCGAGCTACGAGGGAACGAACTTGTAAGAGTGCCAACGCTACTCTTTCTATAGCGTACATAGAAAAGGTGTCACGGGATAAGCCGGCAGCCGCTGCTTAACGGCTTATCACGTGGGCGGCCCTGAGATTACCCCCTCAGGTGACACCACTTTATCTTTAGCCATACTTCAACGCTCTTGCAGCGTTCAAAGTGAAGCACATCGATTCGACGACGAGTGCTTGAATTGCTTGATAACCGCACTGTGCGAGCACGTGCAGCCTGCAGCCCTGGCGACTGCGATCTAGCGCAACGCTAAAAAGTGAGCCAGCTTCGAGAGGCTGCTGCTGCGAAGGATACGGACCGGACGGCTCCCGCACTCTGGTGGAGAACTTGCACGCCGCCGCCTTTGCAGTTTTTGCAGCGGGGCTTGCAGCTCATGCGCTCTGTACCGTGCTCAGCCAAGTGGAAACTTGACATTGCGACTTCGCTCTTGCAGCGTTCAAAGTGAAGCACAGAGCAGATGCGCAGGAAACGATGGCGCCAATCGGCGAGACACATCGATTCGACGGCGGGGGCTTGGATTGCTTGATAACCGCACTGTGCGAGCACGGCGTGCAGCTTGGAAGCCCTGGCGACTGCGATCTTGCGCAACGCTAAAAAGTGAGCCAGCTTCGAGAGGCTGCTGCTGCGAAGGATACGGACCGGACGGCTCACGCACTCTGTGTTCAACTTGGTGGAGAACTTGCACACTGTCTTCGCAGTTTTTGCAGCGGGGCTTGCAGCTCATGCGCTCTGCACCGTGTGCAACCAAGTTTCCATTGCATAGTGCGAGCTTACTCTTGCAGCGTTTAAAGTGAAGCACATAGAGTGCTTGGATTGCTGCACGTTGTGAGCACGGCGTGCGACTTTGGTCTTGCACAACGGCAAAACGTAAGACAGCTTTGAGTAGCTGGTGCGAAGGATAAGCACCAAATGGCGCGTGCACTCTGCGTTCAACCTAGTGACAACTTGCCACTGAGAAGTCCAGTCTTTTCTCCGGGTTTCCTCAGTGGCAGGGCTTAGACGACAATCGCTCGAAAATTCCCGAGTTCCCCCCTCCCCCCCTTTTTTTTTACATACCAGCTTGAAAGGAAATGCTCGACGATGCTGCCCGACAAAGAACAGAAGGCATCCCAAGTGCTGTAACTACCGAACCACGTGTTGAACGGACGTGAGGTCATGCGGGTCTACCCCTACACGACAAACCACACGAACACGACAGGTCAAAGTCCTGGGCGAGAAAACAACACACGGTGGTGTAAGCGAAGAACAAATCAGATTGTGTTTGTATTGTATTTGCCCCTCTACCTCTATATTTCCTCCCTTCCATTCGGAGTCGAAGCAGCTACGTCGAGTATCTCTCTCCGTTTCGATTCAGTTTAGAGCCCCTTTTTTATGATGTTTTTTTTTTTTTTTTTCATCTCGTGTTCCCGTTCGTGACCTTTTCCCCTCGGGCGTTGGCTTTTCTCTTTTGAGTCCAACTGGTGTGATCCACCGCGGAATTTTCATGTGAGTTTGATCAAAGTAACATCAAGGCAACCCTTACAAAGACCAGCCGACGCCGCAACAGTCGACGCCGCGTGGGTGCGGGCTTATCCCCCGATTGCGCGTAACCCGGAAGCAGCCAGAGAGGGAGTTTCTAGCGTTGTTTGTGGATTAGAAGGAATAAAGTACGTGCGCTCGGCTAAGGCCGGCGCGTGGCGAGACTGGAGGCAGCAGTTAAAGTTCGGGGAACAGCAAAGTTCGGGCGAAGCTAAGTTCGGGCAATGCTAGTTCTGGTGAAGCAAAGTCCGGGCGAAACAAAGTTCGGGCAAACAAAGTTCGGGCGAAGCTAAGTTCGGGTGAGCAAAGTTTGGGCGAAGCAAAGTTCGGGTGAAGCTAAGTTCTGGGGGAAGCAAAGTTCTGGTGAAGCAAAGTTCTGGTGAAGCAAAGTTCGGGCGAAGCAAAGTTCGGGTGAAGCTAAGTTCTGGGGGAAGCAAAGTTCGGGTGAAGCAAAGTTCCGGTGAAGCTAAGATCGGGCGAAACAAAGTTCGGGCGAAGCTAAGTTCGGGTGAAGCTAAGTTCGGGTGAAGCAAAGTTCTGGTGAAGCAAAGTTCGGGCGAAGCAAAGTTCGGGCGAAGCTAAGTTCGGGTGAAGCGAAGTTCGGGTGAAGCTAAGTTCGGGCGAAACAAAGTTCGGGCGAAGCAAAGTTCTGGGCGAAGCTAAGTTCGGATGAAGCAAAGTTCTGGTGAAGCAAAGTTCGGGCGAAACAAAGTTCTGGGGGAAGCAAAGTTCGGGCGAAGCTAAGTTCGGGCGAAGCAAAGTTCGGGTTCTGGTGGCAAGTTCGGCGCCAGTACCCGGGGGGGAGGCCCCCCCGGACCCCCCCCGACTCACCCGGGGTAAGCCAAATACCGCGAGATACTGAGAAACTCCGCAAAAAACGCAACTTTCGGGCGCATTAGACCCCGAAACGCAAGAAACCTCGAAAACTATCTTTGACCGGGAAAACCTACCGGCCTGAAGACCGACACCCGGTCACTCTGCCACCCGCATACCTTTCGGAAGGGTAAAAAAAAGCTTGCTCCGCACTATTATCCAGTCCAAAAACAATACACTTTTTTACTGGAGAAAAGCGGGGTTGGCTCGAATAGAGGCTATTCACATTGCATGTTCATAGGACCTCCAGTCTCGAATAAAATAATAAAAGTTTCTGCTCTTCGTATTGTCTGGCAAGAACTGCCTTGAAGAACGGGAATGTTGAAAACTTGACGTGTTTCTTTGAAACAACCACATCCTGAAGGCTGTGTGAAGATCGCTTATCGACTTTCGTGGTGAGCAACTGCGTGCGGGTACAAATGTGCAGCCGCCCGCATCCATCCGGCAATCAGCTCGCATCGGGACCAACCTGGACAAGGTGTTCTGCTACCCCTGACCGCGGAAAAGCGTCTTGGAAGCGCTGGGCGAGACCGGGGATTCGTTCACCGACTACTTCCGCGAGAAGTGCGAGCGCAACGCCGACGAGACGGCGTTCGTCTGCGGCGTTTCGGCGGCGGAGCTGAAGTGCAGCGACGTGGTCAGCATGACCGAGTTTTGGAAGCGGGAGCTGTACCACAGGCACGGCATCCGGCATGGCGATGTCGTCGCTGTTCTCTCTCTCTCTCTCTGTCTCTCTCCGAATTCGATCGAATACGCGGCCAGTTTCCAATGAGTACTAAGTTTAACCGACTTAGTCACTAACCCACCTTTTTTGTATCCAACAAAATGCAAGTGTGTATGACCTTTTTGTGTCTAACAAAATGCAAGTGTGTATGACCTTTTTGTGTCTAACAAAATGCAAGTGTGTATGACCTTTTTGTGTCTAACAAAATGCAAGTGTGTATGACCTTTTTGTGTCTAACAAAATGCAAGTGTGTGTCAAGAACAAAAAACTGAACCGATGGCAGCGTAGCTAACTCCTCACTCCCGATCTATCAAGAAAACACGGTCTGTCGTTGATACCAGTAGTTTATTGGTGTTGGTGAAGAAGTGAGCGACAGGAAACGAAAGGAAGTAACCTCCCTTCCGCACACCTTTCTTGGCGACGATGATGCGATGCAGCGTCCACCGCCTGGTGCTGAAGACGGCGGCTGCGGCTCGGTTCGCGTCCGGAGGTGCCGCGATCGTGCACCGATCGCCGCGGAAGAGCGTCTTGGAAGCGCTGGGCGAGACCGGGGATTCGTTCACCGACTACTTCCGCGAGAAGTGCGAGCGCAACGCCGACGAGACGGCGTTCGTCTGCGGCGTTTCGGCGGCGGAGCTGAAGTGCAGCGACGTGGTCAGCATGACCGAGTTTTGGAAGCGGGAGCTGTACCACAGGCACGGCATCCGGCATGGCGATGTCGTCGCTGTTCTCTCTCTCTCTCTCTGTCTCTCTCCGAATTCGATCGAATACGCGGCCAGTTTCCAATGAGTACTAAGTTTAACCGACTTAGTCACTAACCCACCTTTTTGTATCCAACAAAATGCAAGTGTGTATGACCTTTTTGTGTCTAACAAAATGCAAGTGTGTGTCAAGAACAAAAAACCGAACCGATGGCAGCGTAGCTAACTCCTCACTCCCGATCTATCAAGAAAACACGGTCTGTCGTTGATACCAGTAGTTTATTGGTGTTGGTGAAGTGAGCCTGCGACAGGAAACGAAAGGAAGTAACCTCCCTTCCGCACACCTTTCTTGGCGACGATGATGCGATGCAGCGTCCACCGCCTGGTGCTGAAGACGGCGGCTGCGGCTCGGTTCGCGTCCGGAGGTGCCGCGATCGTGCACCGATCGCCGCGGAAGAGCGTCTTGGAAGCGCTGGGCGAGACCGGGGATTCGTTCACCGACTACTTCCGCGAGAAGTGCGAGCGCAACGCCGACGAGACGGCGTTCGTCTGCGGCGTTTCGGCGGCGGAGCTGAAGTACAGCGACGTGGTCAGCATGACCGAGTTTTGGAAGCGGGAGCTGTACCACAGGCACGGCATCCGGCATGGCGATGTCGTCGCTGTCCTCTCTCCGAATTCGATCGAATACGCGGCCATTTTCCACGGCGTTCTGCAGATCGGAGGCACCGTCACGACCATGAACCCCACCATGACCCCCCACGAAATCGCGAAGCAGCTGCAACTCAGCCACGCCAAGACCGTCGTCACCGTCCCCCTGATGCAACCCCACGCGGAGCAAGCTGCAGGCATCCTCGCCGCCGCATCACCGGACCGCCCACCTGTCACAGTCACAACGGTCTCTGCCCTGACGCCTAACCCCACCGAAGCGTCACACGCAGTTCCATCATCGGCTCTCCGCAAGTGGACGGGGGACGATGTGATCGTCCTGCCGTTTTCCTCTGGCACCACCGGGATGCCGAAAGGGGTGCAACTCACCAACCGGAACTTGATGGCAAACGTCTTGCAGTGCCAAGAGATCATCCATTTCACGCCCGACGACGTGATGATGGCGATTCTCCCGTATTTCCACATCTACGGCATGATCGTCGTCATGCACGGCGTGCTTAACGTGGGCGCCGCGCAAGTCGTGATGCCGAAGTTCGACATGGACACGTACCTCGCGCTGATTTCGAAGCACAAGGCCACGTGCCTCTTCGTCGCTCCACCCGTGTTGATCGGCCTCGTGAAGTCGGCGAAAGTGAAGCAGATGGACATGAGCTCGATCAAGCTGATCTTCAGCGGCGCCGCACCCCTCGGCGACGACCTGCATGCCAAGGGCATCTCGACGTTCCCCGGAGCGTCGATCTCGCAGGGCTACGGGTTGACCGAAACGTCGCCGGTGCTGGCAGCGCAGCCGAGGGAGCACGCCCCCGTATCCGGGTCTTGCGGGAAGCTGGTTGCGGACACCGAGGCTCGGATCGTGAAGACGTCGCTCAGCGACGACTGGGACGAGGACGTGCACCTCGCCGAGGACTGCGCCACGGATGAGGAAGGCGAACTGTGGGTGCGCGGCCCGCAAGTGATGAAAGGGTATATCTACTCATTTTTTCACTTTTTTTTTGTGTTAACAATGCATTGTTGGTACTAAAAATTAGTAGTTGGCAGCGTACTACATGAAACTTACCAAAGCAGGTGAGTTCCGCTAGTGCGCACAAACAAAACGACAAAGTGGATTCTATATAGCTGGATTACGGCAAAGTGGATTATAATCCACTTTGTCGCCAACCCACTTTGTCGCCTAATCCACTTTGTCGCCAATCCACT
The DNA here is from genome assembly GCA_030068145.1 of Diplonema papillatum. Lineage (NCBI taxonomy): Eukaryota > Euglenozoa > Diplonemea > Diplonemida > Diplonemidae > Diplonema > Diplonema papillatum. Next base: position 140,285 of record JAPJBO010000290.1, read on the forward strand.
TTGTCGCCTAATCCACTTTGTCGCCAATCCACTTTGTCGCCAATCCACTTTGTCGCCAATCCACTTTGTCGCCTAATCCACTTTGTCGCCAATCCACTTTGTCGCCTAATCCACTTTGTCGCCTAATCCACTTTGTCGCCTAATCCACTTTGTCGCCAATCCACTTTGTCGCCTAATCCACTTTGTCGCCAATCCACTTTGTCGCCAATCCACTTTGTCGCCTAATCCACTTTGTCGCCAATCCACTTTGTCGCCAATCCACTTTGTCGCCTAATCCACTTTGTCGCCTAATCCACTTTGTCGCCTAATCCACTTTGTCGCCTAATCCACTTTGTCGCCAATCCACTTTGTCGCCTAATCCACTTTGTCGCCAATCCACTTTGTCGCCAATCCACTTTGTCGCCAATCCACTTTGTCGCCTAATCCACTTTGTCGCCAATCCACTTTGTCGCCTAATCCACTTTGTCGCCTAATCCCTTTGTCGCCTAATCCACTTCGTCGCCAATCCACTTTGTCGCCAAATCCATTTTGTCGCCCCGTAAGGGGCATTTGTGGGGGGTTGCAAGGGGGGTCCTTCGGGTACCTCAGGGGCCTTCCGAGGGGGTCATTGGTCAGGGAGAACATGGGGGGACTATATATGCGAGTACCGAATCCTTGTTGTCGTCAACACGGTAGTCAACACGCGCCATCTTGTTCACTTTGCAAGTTGCTTCCGTATGTGAATATTAACTTGGCATCACTCTTCATCGCCTGATCAGCGGAATTGGAATGCTGGAATGGTAGTGTCGTGGTGTGGTCGTGGTATCCGTGGTGTGGTCGTGGTGCCGGGGTGCGGTCGTGGTGTCGTGGTGTGGTCGTGGTGCCGGGGTGCGGTCGTGGTGTCGTGGTGTGGTCGTGGTGCCGGGGTGCGGTCGTGGTGTCGTGGTGTGGTCGTGGTATCCGTGGTGTGGTCGTGGTGCCGGGGTGCGGTCGTGGTTCCTGTGGGAATTCTCCGTCGTTCACGCACTCCTGAGACGCAAGCAATGAACGGAGAAAACACGAGAGGTCACATACGATGGGGTTACCCCCCGAGCTAGCCGCAGAAAGTGAGCGAACGGGCTAGCCCCGGAGGTCACGGGGGACGGAGGGTGGGAACCCATGCCCCACGGATCTCGCCGCCGAAGCAACGGAAGCTGGTATCCAGCAAGAAAGTGCACCCTCGCACGAGGGTATCCATGGCCGCACGGCCGTCGAAGGCAGAAAATGATAAACAGAGTTGCAGGGAGGGCGGGTGGGAAAATTTTCCCCCGCGATCCAAGTGCGCACCGAGGTGTCCTAAGGGTCGTTTGTTTTACCTAGTAGAATTCCCCTGATAAATCAATATGCGGTCGTGGTATCCGTGGTGTGGTCGTGGTGCCGGGGTGCGGTCGTGGTGTCGTGGTGTGGTCGTGGTATCCGTGGTGTTTCCGTGGTGCCGGGGTGCGGTCGTGGTTCCCGTGGTGCGGTCGTGGTATCCGTGGTGTGGTCGTGGTGCCGGGGTGCGGTCGTGGTTCCCGTGGTGCGGTCGTGGTATCCGTGGTGTGGTCGTGGTGCCGGGGTGCGGTCGTGGTTCCCGTGGTGTGGTCGTGTGGTGCCCGCGGTGCAGTCGTGGTGTCCATGGTGTGGTCGGTGCAAAGGTTTCTAACTGGTTGGACGTGCCGTGACACGTCCGTGGAAATTTTAAGAGGGGGGGAGGGGGGGGGGGTTCTGGAGGGTTCACGGCAAGTGTCCGTGGACCTCCAACCGATGCCTTCCCACACACACATTCACAAGCACACGTACTGCCACTACCACAAATGCGATACACATACTAGTGTACCTTACCTTATGGGGACCCTTTCGACGATGGTGACCCGGAGACTTTTAAAAGACCCCGGATCCCCAAGCGAAACTTTCACTCTAAAAAAAAAAAAAAAAAAACGCTCAAAACCCTTGTCTGCGCGCGCTAGCGGAACTCACCTGCTTTGGCAAGTTTCGTGTAGTACGCTGCCAACTTCTACTTCTTGGTACCAACAATGCATTGCGAACACAAATATCCTCTAAAAATCGTCTTCTTGTTGCGTTATTGGGGAGTAATTTGCAAGCAAATGAGTAACACACCATCTAATATTCCGGAATCTCAAGCGAACGTCGAGTTGTGCGTACGTGTGTAAACCCTGTTTTGAGTGATTTAACACAGCACGCTGCCATCCGACACTTTTTGATATAGACAAGCAAGCTTGTTACCATAAAAAAACAGGTATCTGCGCGACGAGGACACCCGGAAGGTGTTCACGCGGAACGGCAAGTGGTTCCGCACGGGGGACATCGCGAAGTTCGACGCCGCCGGGAACCTGTTCATCACCGACCGCGTGAAAGAGCTGATCAAGTACAAAGGCTACCAAGTTGCGCCGGCTGAGCTCGAGGCCCTGCTCCACACGCACGACCTGATCCAAGACGTCGTTGTGATCGGCATCCCGGTGTCAAGCCACGACGGGACCGAGCTGCCTACCGCCCACGTGGTGCTGATGCCGACAGTGACGGAAGAGGAGCGAAAGGGCATCGAGCATGCCATCCAGGAGTTCGTGGCCAAGCGCGTGTCGCCGCACAAGCAGCTGCGGGGGGGCGTCCGCATCGTGGAGTCGATCCCGAAGAACGCCTCCGGCAAGCTGCTGCGCCGCGTTGCGAAGGAGACCGAGCTTGAGCTGCTGAAGGCAAACCCGCACCCGCACCACCAGTAAGACAAACAGCGGCCGGGCATTGGGATAGAAGGGAACAAATTTTGTTGTCCCATTGGGATATAAGGGAACAAAATTTGTGGTCATGACGATTGTCATGCGGCCAGAGGAAGAGGAAGCAACCGTCGTAACAACATTGGCAACAGGACCAGCACCAGCAATTTCAATTCTGAAGCAGTCAGCACATGTTTAGCACCGCCCTACTTCTCATCCGGTTGCGCTGCAGCTTCTTGCATGTTTGCGTGTTTTACGTTACGGATAAATTGGCCGACTTTTTCCATCTGCATGAGCCCCGCGTGCTCGTGCACCCGTATCCTTTTTTACACTCTGCTCAACGACGCCTTTTCGGAGCGCAAAGAGGGAAGGGCGTCCTGCGTAAAGTCATCTGCACCATGATCGACGGAATTCTCTCTCTAAGTACGGAGTCAAGTCTCGTCTGTATACGCGATGCGGTTTACCGAAGCCATCGAGCGCCACGGCCAGGGATGGATACGTTTACTCGCTGATCGATGCTACGGCAGTTCCGCAAACCCACTATGCAGCCTGAGTTCAGCCCCGCGCATCTACGCTCACAAGGCAACCCATGATCACTTCGGTGTGAGGGATCAGTCCTGACCGAGCCTAATGCCTGCCGGGCGCCTGCTCCGTTGCGGTGTTTGCTTTTCTGACCAATGCGTTCCACGTCTGAAGGGTCCTTGCGTTAAGTTCGCGCCTTCTGTGGGTGTACAGACTTGATCACGACTTTTGGAAACGAAGCTTACTCTTGAGATCCGGTGCGGAGGGCCATTGTTACCTGACAAAACCCACTCATGCAGCCTGAGTTCAGCCCCGCGCATCTACGCTCACAAGGCAACCCGTGATCACTTCGGTGTGAGGGATCAGTCCTGACCGAGCCTATTGCCTGCCGGGCGCCTGCTCCGTTGCGGTGTTTTGAAAACTTGGTAACTTTGTGCTCAGCGGTCCTACGAATCATGTTCCACGTCCTGTGATTCGTACTTTCAAACTTAATCCATGAATCATGTCCTCCTGTGATTCGTGTGGACTTTTAACAGCCTTGTACCTTCCTACACTACCGGCTGTCCGGGCTGTCTGGTCAGTCCGGGCTGGACTGACTGGTCTGGTCAGGCTGTCCAGGCTGGTCGGACTGTCTGGTCAGTCCAGGCTGTCTGGTCAGACCGGGCTGGTCGGACTGGCCGGTCTGGTCAGGCTGTCCAGTCTGTCCAGGCTGTCTGGTCTGTCCAGGCAGGTCGGACTGACTGCTCTGGCCAGGTTCTGTGGTCAACAAATTTTGTTCCCTTATATCCCAATGGGACAACAAATTTTGTTCCCTTCGCCTAATAGGGCAGACTATTTTTATTTTTTGATCCGCGTCCCCCGACCCCTGAAAATTTTCCGCGCGTGCGCGCAAAAAAAAAAGTTGGTTGTAAAAAAATAGTTTGGCAAGTCACCTGGCCTGTGGGTTCCTGTGTGGAGGGGGGTGGTCTTGGTGGCAAGGGTCGGGGGGTGGGGGCCCGGAGGGGTACGCGCCCCTCACTTTGATTCTTCGGCGACGTTTTGCACTGGGAAATAACCGTCGTCTGCATGTGCTCAGGCTTTTTGTTGTAAGGAGGGACCAGGTGAGCCTTCAGCGTAGAGCTGCTGCCACCGACAGTAGTGGGCGTCTAGTCGTGGGCCTTGCGACTGCCTGGGAGCAACCGTGCTGTTCGGCGTACTCAGCTAGAACTGGTACCATACCCACGTTTCGGACGGGACGTGGGCATCAGCCTGAAGCCGCTTCTGCACTTCTTCCATGAGAAGCCGGATGCTTGCGGGGGCCTCAAACGTGAGGCGTGAAACTTCTCCATGACGCCTCTCGTCCACGACAGTACCGCACTTCTCAAGAACGCGGCCCATGGCGTCCCAGTAGCCGTCGTATTTGGACTCTTTTGACGAGCTTCGGAATGCAACCTCACTGGGGTGAAATCAGTTGTGAGGAGTTCAGCCAGGTGGCTTTAGGTTCGTGTGCGCAGGGGGTTCGCATCCCCAGTCGCGAACACGTACATCGTCTTGAGGATGGTACGCGGAACCCCAGATGGCTTCCAGACCTCGACGAACTTCATCCTCATGGCCCGGGTGTGGAACCTTTTCCCCGTCCCGATGCACGACTTGAACGCCTTGACGACATCCTCCTGTAGGCGGCGGTCGCTTGGTGCAGCTTGAGTGCCAAGCGCTTACTCCCCAGCGTTGTATTTGTGGACACCGAAGGGGAAGCTCGTCTTTACCCCTTGTCTGCTTGAACCGAGCACGGCGATCGTCAGAGAGGCCGGACACGGTGTCCAGTGAAAACGGCTCGAATTGCCTCGGCGAATGCCCTTCCAGCTCTCCCCAAGAAGAAGACCCCTCCGCTTTCACGATGGACTGCTCCCAGTCGCAAACAGTGTTTCTGGATGGAACTCCCGCACTAGTGCGCTGTTGGTTATGCGCTTGCTGCGTGACGATACAGGTACACACCACATCTCTCACTTCCTGCTGTTTCGTGCAGTGGATGCTGAGAATACCTCAGCTCTGCGACCCACGAGGTCAACACAGTTTTAAGGCTACTTTCTTGTTCTTGCAGGTTCTGAAGGGTGCACCGGGGATGTCGGCGGTACGGCGCTGGGCATTCACCTTGTTGGTGCCCTCACACCACTGCAACAGCTGCACAGAAAGTGGGAGCCCATCAAGTTTGAGAAGGGTCTTGGCCACTTCCTGATAGAACGGATGCCCTTTTTCATCGACCAGGAGGACCCTGTCGAATTCTATGGGGTAGTCCTGGACTAGCCTGTTGAACAACACTATCCACGACTTCGCTTCACCCACTTACAGCGGCTTCACGCGGGCTTTGCTCTTTTTCATCAGCAGGTCGAAGGCGTTGACAGGTTTTCGAGCTACGGGAACTTTTGCTTCACAACGTACCGAACCTCCCGGTACAGCATGGTGTCCATGGCCTGTACAGACATCCCAAGAGTCAAAGTGAAACTGCTGAAGGCTGCTTTCTCTCACCCGGGAAGGCTCGGCAGGCGGGGCGGGTTCTCCTTCTTAGAGTTGATCAAGATAGTACACACCTCTTAGAGTTGATCAAGACAGTACATGTTTCCTTAGAGTTGCCGATTATAGTACCAGGGCCCCATCACAGGGCAAAATCTTAGCAGGTACTTCCTTTTGCAGGTGGCTTCCTCTTCTTCGGTGCTGCTTCTTCCCCTCTCGCCAAGGCCGCCCGTCAGACAGCAGAGTTTGGGCCTTCGCCTTCGCAAGCGACCTGGCGTAGTGCAACCCCGCAGCAAGTTCTCGCAGTACCTCACTGAGGGGGTCTGTGTGCAGTGGCTGGTTCCTCTTTTGAATCGGGTGCCTCACAAACAGCGCCCCCCAGCGAAGGGTCGCAGCGCGGAATGCCACCACAGAATGGAATACGAGGTGATCGGGACGCGCCGTCCGTATTCATCCAGCAACTTCCTCAGACGTGAACAAATCGAGGCGAAGATCCTCGTGAGTCGGGACCCACACAGTCTCTAGCACACACTGGTGCTCCTCCAAAGACGTTCCGCACAAAAATACGCATTTCTTTTTACATAAGCCGCCATGATAAACGCCAGCTTGGAAGGCAATGCTCAACGAGACTGCCAGACAAAGAACCGAAGGAATCCCAAGTGCTGTAACTATCGAACACGTGTTTGAACGGACGTAAGGTCATGCGGGTCTATCCAACAAACACAACAGGGGACAACGTCTCCTGAGAAAAGACAAAGAAACAACACACGGTGGTGTAAGCTTAGAACATTTTGCACTGTTTCCGGAACAACGGTTGCACATGAACAGAAAACGAAGCCAACGAAAAATGGCTAGCCATAGCCCATAACGAAAGCGTGCACTAAATATACAACCCGTAACCATATAGCCCTTTCTTGCTCTAAAAGAACCCATTCATGAACGGTCACACGGAGACCCTAAAACCCCGGAATTTCAAGCGAACTTTAACTCTGAAAAAGTGCTAATACCATGGTAGTGAAAAGAGTGTTCGAGATATTCCAGATAACGGAAAGCATCCGCACCCAATGCTGACGACCCAGTATGGCCCCAGAAGGGCCCAACACTGGGCACTGTACCACAGGCGCCGGTCGGACCAGTAAGTTCGATGAGAACAGAGACGACTGAGCGCGCTTCCCCTCACCCCCCAATCAATCCATCCTCACCCCGGGGGCGCACGCCGACTGCTTGCCATGTAGATACCGACGATTGCAACGTGTCTGTACTAGCCACTGTGCATGCCACTGTACCCGCCCTATAAGCCACAGTACTTGCTGCGCCTGTATTTTTGTACACTAACAGTAAACTGAGGAGTGCTCACTCTACCTCAGAAGCTGGAGTTAAAGCTGCACCCCGGGCTCCCACTCCGGATTGCGGAGTGGTTTTGCGGTCGTTTGTGCGGTCGGCCTCACTCCCTCAATGCAGAGTGGCCACTCCTGCACTTTTTCATTCCCGCATTGATTTAGTATACGGCTGCTGAAGTCCGGGGTGTGGAGTGAAAAAAAGCGGGAGCCACGCCCGCTTTTCGGGTGTGACTCGGGCACACCCTCTTCAACTCCAGCTTTTGAGGCTGGACCTCACCGTGTAGGATTGTACTTGTCATGTCAATGTACTTGTCAGTGCACACGTCATTGTACTTGTCATGCCAGTGTACTTGTCATGACAGTGTACCTGTGCACACATCATTGTACTTGTCATGCCAATGTACTTGTCAGTGCACACGTCAATGTACTTGTCATGCCAGTGTACTTGTCATGACAATGTACCTGTGCACACATCATTGTAATTGGCATGCCGCGTGTACTTGTCATGTCAATGTACCTGTCAGTGCACGTCATTGTACTTGTCATGACAATGTACCTGTGCACACATCATTGTACTTGGCATGCCACGTATGTCAATGTACCTGTCAGTGCACGTCATGACAATGTACCTGTGCACACATCATTGTACTTGTCATGACAATGTACCTGTGCACACATCATTGTACTTGGCATGCCACGTGTACTTGTCATGTCAATGTGCCTGTCAGTGCACACGTCTTTGTACTCGCCATTGCCAGTAACTCGTTGTACCCGTCATCTCCATGAGAAACACGTCACACCGCCCGGGGTATCTTGACACGTTAAACCGTCAACGTTGAATACGAAAATAGTTTATGAACCGCCAACCCGCGTGCTGGCGGAGCGTTCTGCCTTCTTTTTATTTCCGCTTCGATCGCCTTTGCCGCTTGGGGCGGCCAGCTGGATCTGGCCGAGGCCACGCCAGGACGCACACCCTTAATGCGAGCACGAGTGTACTGGGGGGAAAGGCCTGCTACACGGGAGGCCCAGCTTCACGTGTTCGGCGGTGCTGCAGAGCTATGGGCCTGCAGGTGCCAAGTGGCTACCGGTTTCGCAAACTAAAGCATCAAGGTGTCGCGCACCTTGATGGGGCTTGGTGGTGCTCGCGCTGAACACAAGCTCGTCGAGACGGTCAGCCACAGGGCAGAGCGCGGGGTTGTGGCACTTGGTGCCGCTGCTTCGACTCCAGCTTTGTAAGCAGCTGCGGTTGACCGTCACGTTCCTGGACCCGGAGCGGCCTTTTTCTTCTTCTTCTTCTTCGTCTTCTTCTTTCCGCTTCGATCGCCTTGCCGGCATCGAGGGGCCTGTATACCGCGTCCTGCGAGCCTTCCGTGCGTTTTCCTCTTTTCTCGTTGCAGTGGTTCTTGCAGTTTACTGGGGGGAATAGGAGCAAGACGCATGGCTGAATGAGCACGACCACCTCGAATCTACAACAGGAGAATTCGGGGTGGAGCTGGCTTCTACAACTAGTAATATTAACATTTAGCCGGCAAGCCGTCTCGAAACAGAAGCTTGGGGATCCGAATAGGTCCAGACATCTCAACCATAAACCCCAGTGAAGGAGCAATGATTAAGATTTAGCCGGCAAGCCGTCTCGCAACTGAAGCTTGGGGATCCGAATTGGTCCAGACATCTCAACCATAAATTTCCGTGAAGGAGCAATGATTAAGATTTAGCCGACAAGCCGTCTCGAAACAGAAGCTCGGGAATCCGAATAGGTCCAGACATCTCAACCATAAACCCCAGTGAAGGAGCAATGATTGAGATTTGGCCGGCAAGCCGTCTCGAAACAGAAGCTTGGACGATCCGAATACGTCCAGACGTCTCAACCATAAACCCCAGTGATTAATATTCGAACGCATCTCCAACTCTTACCACTCATCGGTTTCAGGGGCTCTTAACCCTAAGTTCTTTGCATCTTTTCATCACTGTACTTGTTCGCTATCGGCCTCCGAGAGATATTTAGCCTACACTCCCACTCCGGATTGCGGGAGAGGTTTTGCGGTCGTTTGTGGTCGGCGTCACTCTCAATGCGGGAGTGGCACTCCCTCAATGCGGGCATGTGTTGTAGCGAGAAGAAGAAAATAAAAATGAAAATAAAAACGCTAACCCAAACAACTTCCGCCGGTAGAGAAACCTTGCCTAAAGAAATCAACTGCCTTCGGGTAGGCTAGTCTGACACTAGTTGTCGTCGGGGGGGAAAAAAAAAAGAAAAAGGCCGCTCCTGGTCCAGGAACGTGACGGTCAACCACATCTTGCAAAACTTGAGTCGGAGGCAGCACAGTGCCACAACCCCGTCCGCTCTGCCCTGCGACTGACCGTCTCGACGAGCTTGTGTTCAGCCTTGACGCTTTAGTTTGGGAAACCCGTGATACGCTTTTCTTTGGTACAAATACTCCATACATGGTAACAATACAGTCCAATACTACCGGCTTCTTAACTCACGTCAGGTCGGGTAATATACAGTCTGAATAGCCACAACGAGTCTTATTCACCTGGCAACCGTAGAAACCAATACCTACCGTCCAGTCCAAAAATACCCGCTTCTTGACACACCAACAGTCGAATATTACAACGAGTCTCATTCTCCCAGGAACTTGAACACACAAGCACACCCGACACACTCCTTCCTCTTCTAGAAAAATGCTCGGCGGAACATCCAATACTACCGGCTTCTTAGCTCACGTCAGGTCGGGTAATATACAGTCTGAATAGCCACAACGAGTCTTATCCACCTGGCAACCGTAGAAACCAATACCTACCGTCCAGTCCAAAAATACCCGCTTCTTGACACACCAACAGTCGAATATTACAACGAGTCTCATTCTCCCAGGGACTTGAACACACAAGCACACCCGACACACTCCTTCCTCTTCTAGAAAAATGCTCGGCGGAACATCCAATACTACCGGCTTCTTAACACACGTCAGGTCGGGTACACAACGAGTGTCATTCTCTCAGGAACACCCACGCACCCACTCATTCCTTCCTCTGGAAAAATGCTCGGCGGAACGAAAGAAGCGCGAGACCTGACCGCCGAAGAGAAGTCGTTCGTAACCGGCGTGCGTGCGAAGGTCGAAGAGAAGGCCGGCGGGGCGCTCGCAGCGTTCGAGCCCGTCCAAATCCGGGCCCAAACGGTGGCCGGGACGAACTACTTCGTCAAGATCTCCGCCGGCGAAGGCAAGTACGTCCACGCCCGCATCCACAAGCCGCTGTCGGGCGAGCCGACGGTGGCCGCCGTCAAAACGGGTTTGGCCGACGCGGATGAGCTGCAGTACTTCGAAGCCTGATCGAAGCAGGGCCTGAATCCCCCCCCCCGCTTTCTGTTGTCGTAATCGGTATACGACGCAGACAAGCTGCCAATGCTCCGAAGCCTGATGCTCCCCGTTTGCGTTTCTAGCAGCGTTTCCGTGGCTTAAAGGACCGAAACACGGCGCAGACGGGACCAGTGCGGTGTTGAGCACATACCCATTCCAAGCACGTTCTTGCAATCCCCCCCCCCCGCTTTCTTGACGGATTCGCCTGTGCTCTAGTAGCACGGGTGGTCCTGGCTGTGACGAGCTACGAACAGCCGCCTGACAAACCAGACTCACACCGCAGTCCTGTCCGCAGACACTCAGGTTCCGCGCTGATGATGGTCCGTGGCTGCGTCGGCGTAATCGGCGGAAGCGGCGCAGCAGAGGCTTCATCGAATTTTCTACCGTCAACAAGCAGCCGTGCTTTGTGATTCTTCTTCGGGATCTTGAAAACCCCAAGCGAGATCTTGGGCCTCGCACACTTCTCGATGATGCCGATCGCCTCCAACCTCCCGAGCTCCTCCAAGTCCAGCGCAAAGGAGGTCATCGATGTCCGGGCCTTACTGTCAGTGAGCATCGGCTCCTGCGCGTATGTCCGAAGGGTGTTGCGCTCCCACCCTGTCAGCCCCAACTCCACGACAGAATAGTCAACACGCCTGACTGGCATGGCATCCAGGGGCGCGGAGCATTTCCGGTGCACAGCGCGAGCACCACCGTGCGAGTACGCCATCGAGGCCAGCCGCCCTACCTCCAGCTCGTGTTTTAACATCTCCGGCGTGGCATCCTGATCAACCAGCATCGCCCTCAACGGAGCCGCACTGTGATACTCCGCTTCAGCCTGCTCGCCCAAGTCCCCACTAAGGTCCATACTACTACGCAGGCCAGCCAACAGAGCATCATCCCGTGCATCAACTGCGTATGCCCATGTCATCAACGGATGTTCGGCCACGTGGCGTTAGAATGCAGACTATCTGTAGCGATGGCCTGCATTAGTCACTACCTCTGGTGCCTACCTCTTCAGGCGGTAGACCGGTTTATATCTCTGTTCGTGAGTTGGGGGCAGCCTAAGTGACTAACTGCTGCGCCCCGACGTGTTCAATGCATTTGCCCTCCCCCTCACGTGCCGCCGTCGTTTTTCTTCTCCCGTTTTCACATCTCTTACCTTTTCCTTTGCATGAGCAACACGACAACAGTCCGCCCTTGTGGCAGCGAAGACCCAAGCCACCGCATTAGCTGACAATTCCTGTGGTACTTTGTAAGAAGCTGGAGCCAAGCGCATGGCAAGTGGGGCACATCACACGAACCTACTACAATATAATCCGGGTGGGTTGAGGCGGGTCTTCTAAAACTGACTTTCGCAAGACCCAAGACAGGACCTGACTGCGAATAGGCCAGCATCACTAGCTGCCAATTTCCACACCTACTGGGTAACGACTTCTGTATATTCCGAATTCAATCCTACTGCGGTACCCCTATCGTTTTACTACTGCCAACACCGCAGAGGAAGGGGAGAGGAAGTACAGCAGCAAAGACATCAAGCCACGATGTCGACAGCCCTGCTGCTGAGCCTAGTGCTGAGCTCGGCGGCCGCCTGGACCTCTGCGACTCGGGCTTGCCATGATCGTTGCTGCACATCAAGTTTCAAGCTACCATTCTGCTTCAAACGTTTACCGTCGAAATTGGAGCAAAGCGCATGCCACACATTACACGAGCCTTAGGTTGACCGGGGCTTCTAAGACTCAGCCTCTCAAGACCCAAACCAAGACCTGATTATGAAAAAGCCACTTACCGCTGCTAGAATACTACATGTAAGGTACCCAAATACATCCTTAGAAAGGTCTGCCTTTCTAAGGATTCTACCTGCATCTTTTCCGACTAAAATGACTCTTTTTTAGGGGAGAGGAATTACAGTTTTGCTCCAGGGAAGAGGAATACGTAGACGTCAAGCCACGATGTCGACAGCCCTGCTGCTGAGCCTAGTGCTGAGCTCGGCGGAGTTTTCGCTCGAAGCGCCGTCGCTGATGAAGTGCGACGGGACCGACTTCTCGGCCGGAGTCCACCCGAGGTACGCCTTCGCCCTGGCGCCGGGGAAGAGCGAGTACACACTGAAGTGGGCAGTCAGCGTCAAGGGCGGCGCCGCGAACGGAACGCTGCCCCGCAGCTTGCAACCCGCAGGGTTCAGGCTCACAGCCAAGGCCGCCTGGACCTCTGCGACTCGGGCTTGCCATGATTGTTGCTGCACATCAAGTTTCAAGCTACCATTCTGCTTCAAAAGTTTACCGTCGAAATTAGAGCAAAATGCATGCCACACATTACACGAGCCTTAGGTTGACCGGGGCTTCTAAGACTCAGTCTCTCAAGACCCAAACCAAGACCTGATTATGAAAAAGCCACATACCGCTGCTAGAATACTACATGTAAGGTACCCAAATACATCCTTAGAAAGGTCTGCCTTTCTAAGGATTCTACCTGCATCTTTTCCGACTAAAATGACTCTTTTTTAGGGGAGAGGAATTACAGTTTTGCTCCAGGGAAGAGGAATACGTAGACGTCAAGCCACGATGTCGACAGCCCTGCTGCTGAGCCTAGTGCTGAGCTCGGCGGAGTTTTCGCTCGAAGCGCCGTCGCTGATGAAGTGCGACGGGACCGACTTCTCGGCCGGAGTCCACCCGAGGTACGCCTTCGCCCTGGCGCCGGGGAAGAGCGAGTACACACTGAAGTGGGCAGTCAGCGTCAAGGGCGGCGCCGCGAACGGAACGCTCGCAACCCGCAGGGTTCAGGCTCACAGCCAAGGCCGCCTGGACCTCTGCGACTCGGGCTTGCCATGATTGTTGCTGCACATCAAGTTTCAAGCTACCATTCTGCTTCGAAAGTTTACCGTCGAAATTGGAGCAAAGCGCATGCCACACATTACACGAGCCTTAGGTTGACCGGGGCTTCTAAGACTCAGCCTCTCAAGACCCAAACCAAGACCTGATTATGAAAAAGCCACTTACCGCTGCTAGAATACTACATGTAAGGTACCCAAATACATCCTTAGAAAGGTCTGCCTTTCTAAGGATTCTACCTGCATCTTTTCCGACTAAAATGACTCTTTTTTAGGGGAGAGGAATTACAGTTTTACTCCAGGGAAGAGGAATACGTAGACGTCAAGCCACGATGTCGACAGCCCTGCTGCTGAGCCTAGTGCTGAGCTCGGCGGAGTTTTCGCTCGAAGCGCCGTCGCTGATGAAGTGCGACGGGACCGACTTCTCGGCCGGAGTCCACCCGAGGTACGCCTTCGCCCTGGCGCCGGGGAAGAGCGAGTACACACTGAAGTGGGCAGTCAGCGTCAAGGGCGGCGCCGCGAACGGAACGCTGCCCCGCAGCTTGCAACCCGCAGGGTTCAGGCTCACAGCCAAGGCCGCCTGGACCTCTGCGACTCGGGCTTGCCATGATTGTTGCTGCACATCAAGTTTCAAGCTACCATTCTGCTTCAAAAGTTTACCGTCGAAATTGGAGCAAAGCGCATGCCACACATAACACGAGCCTTAGGTTGACTGGGGCTTCTAAGACTCAGCCTCTCAAGACCCAAACCAAGACCTGATTATGAAAAAGCCACTTACCGCTGCTAGAATACTACATGTAAGGTACCCAAATACATCCTTAGAAAGGTCTGCCTTTCTAAGGATTCTACCTGCATCTTTTCCGACTAAAATGACTCTTTTTTAGGGGAGAGGAATTACAGTTTTACTCCAGGGAAGAGGAATACGTAGACGTCAAGCCACGATGTCGACAGCCCTGCTGCTGAGCCTAGTGCTGAGCTCGGCGGAGTTTTCGCTCGAAGCGCCGTCGCTGATGAAGTGCGACGGGACCGACTTCTCGGCCGGAGTCCACCCGAGGTACGCCTTCGCCCTGGCGCCGGGGAAGAGCGAGTACACACTGAAGTGGGCAGTCAGCGTCAAGGGCGGCGCCGCGAACGGAACGCTCGCAACCCGCAGGGTTCAGGCTCACAGCCAAGGCCGCCTGGACCTCTGCGACTCGGGCTTGCCATGATTGTTGCTGCACATCAAGTTTCAAGCTACCATTCTGCTTCAAAAGTTTACCGTCGAAATTAGAGCAAAATGCATGCCACACATTACACGAGCCTTAGGTTGACCGGGGCTTCTAAGACTCAGCCTCTCAAGACCCAAACCAAGACCTGATTATGAAAAAGCCACTTACCGCTGCTAGAATACTACATGTAAGGTACCCAAATACATCCTTAGAAAGGTCTGCCTTTCTACCCGCATCTTTTCCGACTAAAATGACTCTTTTTTAGGGGAGAGGAATTACAGTTTTGCTCCAGGGAAGAGGAATACGTAGACGTCAAGCCACGATGTCGACAGCCCTGCTGCTGAGCCTAGTGCTGAGCTCGGCGGAGTTTTCGCTCGAAGCGCCGTCGCTGATGAAGTGCGACGGGACCGACTTCTCGGCCGGAGTCCACCCGAGGTACGCCTTCGCCCTGGCGCCGGGGAAGAGCGAGTACACACTGAAGTGGGCAGTCAGCGTCAAGGGCGGCGCCGCGAACGGAACGCTCGCAACCCGCAGGGTTCAGGCTCACAGCCAAGGCCGCCTGGACCTCTGCGACTCGGGCTTGCCATGATTGTTGCTGCACATCAAGTTTCAAGCTACCATTCTGCTTCAAAGGTTTACCGTCGAAATTAGAGCAAAACGCATGCCACACATTACACGAGCCTTAGGTTGACCGGGGCTTCTAAGACTCAGCCTCTCAAGACCCAAACCAAGACCTGATTATGAAAAAGCCACTTACCGCTGCTAGAATACTACATGTAAGGTACCCAAATACATCCTTAGAAAGGTCTGCCTTTCTAAGGATTCTACCTGCATCTTTTCCGACTAAAATGACTCTTTTTTAGGGGAGAGGAATTACAGTTTTACTCCAGGGAAGAGGAATACGTAGACGTCAAGCCACGATGTCGACAGCCCTGCTGCTGAGCCTAGTGCTGAGCTCGGCGGAGTTTTCGCTCGAAGCGCCGTCGCTGATGAAGTGCGACGGGACCGACTTCTCGGCCGGAGTCCACCCGAGGTACGCCTTCGCCCTGGCGCCGGGGAAGAGCGAGTACACACTGAAGTGGGCAGTCAGCGTCAAGGGCGGCGCCGCGAACGGAACGCTGCCCCGCAGCTTGCAACCCGCAGGGTTCAGGCTCACAGCCAAGGCCGCCTGGACCTCTGCGACTCGGGCTTGCCATGATTGTTGCTGCACATCAAGTTTCAAGCTACCATTCTGCTTCAAAAGTTTACCGTCGAAATTGGAGCAAAGCGCATGCCACACATAACACGAGCCTTAGGTTGACCGGGGCTTCTAAGACTCAGTCTCTCAAGACCCAAACCAAGACCTGAGTATGAAAAAGCCACTTACCGCTGCTAGAAACATGTAAGGTACCCAAATACATCCTTAGAAAGGTCTGCCTTTCTAAGGATTCTACCTGCATCTTTTCCGACTAAAATGACTCTTTTTTAGGGGAGAGGAATTACAGTTTTACTCCAGGGAAGAGGAATACGTAGACGTCAAGCCACGATGTCGACAGCCCTGCTGCTGAGCCTAGTGCTGAGCTCGGCGGAGTTTTCGCTCGAAGCGCCGTCGCTGATGAAGTGCGACGGGACCGACTTCTCGGCCGGAGTCCACCCGAGGTACGCCTTCGCCCTGGCGCCGGGGAAGAGCGAGTACACACTGAAGTGGGCAGTCAGCGTCAAGGGCGGCGCCGCGAACGGAACGCTCGCAACCCGCAGGGTTCAGGCTCACAGCCAAGGCCGCCTGGACCTCTGCGACTCGGGCTTGCCATGATTGTTGCTGCACATCAAGTTTCAAGCTACCATTCTGCTTCAAAGGTTTACCGTCGAAATTAGAGCAAAACGCATGCCACACATTACACGAGCCTTAGGTTGACCGGGGCTTCTAAGACTCAGTCTCTCAAGACCCAAACCAAGACCTGATTATGAAAAAGCCACTTACCGCTGCTAGAATACTACATACATCCTTAGAAAGGTCTGCCTTTCTAAGGATTCTACCTGCATCTTTTCCGACTAAAATGACTCTTTTTTAGGGGAGAGGAATTACAGTTTTACTCCAGGGAAGAGGAATACGTAGACGTCAAGCCACGATGTCGACAGCCCTGCTGCTGAGCCTAGTGCTGAGCTCGGCGGAGTTTTCGCTCGAAGCGCCGTCGCTGATGAAGTGCGACGGGACCGACTTCTCGGCCGGAGTCCACCCGAGGTACGCCTTCGCCCTGGCGCCGGGGAAGAGCGAGTACACACTGAAGTGGGCAGTCAGCGTCAAGGGCGGCGCCGCGAACGGAACGCTCGCAACCCGCAGGGTTCAGGCTCACAGCCAAGGCCGCCTGGACCTCTGCGACTCGGGCTTGCCATGATTGTTGCTGCACATCAAGTTTCAAGCTACCATTCTGCTTCAAAGGTTTACCGTCGAAATTAGAGCAAAACGCATGCCACACATTACACGAGCCTCAGGTTGACTGGGGCTTCTAAGACTCAGCCTCTCAAGACCCAAACCAAGACCTGATTATGAAAAAGCCACTTACCGCTGCTAGAATACTACATGTAAGGTACCCAAATACATCCTTAGAAAGGTCTGCCTTTCTAAGGATTCTACCTGCATCTTTTCCGACTAAAATGACTCTTTTTTAGGGGAGAGGAATTACAGTTTTGCTCCAGGGAAGAGGAATACGTAGACGTCAAGCCACGATGTCGACAGCCCTGCTGCTGAGCCTAGTGCTGAGCTCGGCGGAGTTTTCGCTCGAAGCGCCGTCGCTGATGAAGTGCGACGGGACCGACTTCTCGGCCGGAGTCCACCCGAGGTACGCCTTCGCCCTGGCGCCGGGGAAGAGCGAGTACACACTGAAGTGGGCAGTCAGCGTCAAGGGCGGCGCCGCGAACGGAACGCTCGCAACCCGCAGGGTTCAGGCTCACAGCCAAGGCCGCCTGGACCTCTGCGACTCGGGCTTGCCATGATTGTTGCTGCACATCAAGTTTCAAGCTACCATTCTGCTTCAAAGGTTTACCGTCGAAATTAGAGCAAAACGCATGCCACACATTACACGAGCCTTAGGTTGACCGGGGCTTCTAAGACTCAGTCTCTCAAGACCCAAACCAAGACCTGATTATGAAAAAGCCACTTACCGCTGCTAGAATACTACATACATCCTTAGAAAGGTCTGCCTTTCTAAGGATTCTACCTGCATCTTTTCCGACTAAAATGACTCTTTTTTAGGGGAGAGGAATTACAGTTTTACTCCAGGGAAGAGGAATACGTAGACGTCAAGCCACGATGTCGACAGCCCTGCTGCTGAGCCTAGTGCTGAGCTCGGCGGAGTTTTCGCTCGAAGCGCCGTCGCTGATGAAGTGCGACGGGACCGACTTCTCGGCCGGAGTCCACCCGAGGTACGCCTTCGCCCTGGCGCCGGGGAAGAGCGAGTACACACTGAAGTGGGCAGTCAGCGTCAAGGGCGGCGCCGCGAACGGAACGCTGCCCCGCAGCTTGCAACCCGCAGGGTTCAGGGTCACAGTCAAGGCGGCGGGGACGGGCGCAGCCTTATGGGCCTCGGGCTTGGTCAGGTCGACGGACCTCACGTTCAAACTGTCAGCAGACACCATGGGGGACTCCTTTTCGCTGCTCACCCCTGGGAAGACTTACCAGTGGGACCTCTCCTGGTTTGTTGATGCCCCAGTAGCGCTGGGAACAACCAGGGGGGGCGGCGGCGGGGTTGCGGCTTCGCCTGTGGGCTCAGCGAAGTTCCACTTGGCGCCCTCGGATGCTGACTGGACGGGCACGTACTGGATAGGGAGCAACACGACGAATGTGTACAAGGGGACGTTCGCTTCGCCGGGGCTTGGGGGGTCTGTCATGCTGTACGTGTGCGGGTTGGGGTTTTCGGAGGCGTACGTTAACGGGAAGGCGTTGAGCGATCCTGTGCCGGTGCTGACGCTGACGCCTTGGTCGGCGAACGACTTTTTGAACAGCTACAGCACCTTCGACGTAACGGCGCTGCTGCTGCCGGCTGGACAGGAGAACAATGTGACGGTGCACCTCGGCCACGGTTGGCGGTTCCTGCAGAAGCTCGACCCCCGCAACAACGTCGGCGACTACACGCACCGCGTCCTGCGGCTGCTGCTGCGCGCCGACAACGGCTCTGCTACCGTCGACCTGCTGAAGTCCGACGCCGCGAGTGGAAAGTGGCAAACTTCGGTCTCGCAGATCACCGCCGACAACCTGTACGACGGCGCCACGTTCGACTCGCGCGTCGAGATGTCGTGGCAGCCGGTCAAAGCGAACATCCCCGCCTCCGAAGGGCCCCTGGGCGCTATGACACCGTGGATCGGGCCAGGGGTCCACTTCAACAGAGAAGTCGTGCCGATCACTATCACCGGTATGCTAGGATTTTCAGGCTCTTATAGGTCTTGTTTTGCCTCCCGTGGGGGCTGTGTATTTTGTACTAGTCCATATACGAAATTAAAACTTGAAACAATCTCGAAGTACTACCAATCACTGTCACTCGTATGCACGATGCGGGGTCTCATGCTTTTATATTGTGTTTTGCCTCTAGTTGGCTTTGTGTGTGTCTGTCTATGAGTGTGTTTTGTGTGTGGGTGTATGTGTGTGTTTAAGTTCATGTCTTCGACAATGCTGTATCTGTATCTATGTCTGTGGGTTGGGGGGTTTTTCAGAGGCGTATATATCAAAGGGCAAGCCGTTGCACGATCCCGTGCCGGTGCTGACGACGATGTTTTTTTGAACAGCTGCGGTCACCGCTGCTGCTGCTGCTGCTGCTGCTGCTGCTGGTGCAGCAGCCGGCCGAGCAGGAGAACAACGTGACGGTGCACCTCGGCCACACGGGTGGCGGTTCCTGCAGAAGCTGGACCCCCGCAACAGCAGCGGGCGACTACACGCACCGCGTTCTGCGGCTGCTGCTGCGCGCCGACAACGGCTCTGCTACCGTCGACCTGCTGAAGTCCGACGCTGCGAGCGGGAAGTGGCAAACTTCGGTCTCGGAGATCACCGCCGACAACCTGTACGACGGCGCCACGTTCGACTCGCGTGTCGAGATGTCGTGGCAGCCGGTCAAAGCGAACATCCCCGCCTCCGAAGGGCCCCTGGGCGCTATGACACCGTGGATCGGGCCAGGGGTCCACTTCAACAGAGAAGTCGTGCCGATCACTATCACCGGTATGCTAGGATTTTCAGGCTCTTATAGGTCTTGTTTTGCCTCCCGTGGGGGCTGTGTATTTTGTACTAGTCCATATACGAAACTGTTAAAACTTGAAACAATCTCGAAGTACTACCAATCACTGTCACTCGTATGCACGATGCGGGGTCTCATGCTTTTATATTGTGTTTTGCCTCTAGTTGGCTTTGTGTGTGTCTGTCTATGAGTGTGTTTTGTGTGTGGGTGTATGTGTGTGTTTAAGTTCATGTCTTCGACAATGCTGTATCTGTATCTATGTCTGTGGGTTGGGGGGTTTTTCAGAGGCGTATATATCAAAGGGCAAGCCGTTGCACGATCCCGTGCCGGTGCTGACGACGATGTTTTTTTGAACAGCTGCGGTCACCGCTGCTGCTGCTGCTGCTGCTGCTGCTGCTGGTGCAGCAGCCGGCCGAGCAGGAGAACAACGTGACGGTGCACCTCGGCCACACGGGTGGCGGTCCCTGCAGAAGCTGGACCCCCGCAACAACGTCGGCGACTACACGCACCGCGTCCTGCGGCTGCTGCTGCGCGCCGACAACGGCTCTGCTACCGTCGACCTGCTGAAGTCCGGACGCCGCGAGCGGGAAGTGGCAAACTTCGGTCTCGCAGATCACCGCCGACAACCTGTACGACGGCGCCACGTTCGACTCGCGCGTCGAGATGTCGTGGCAGCCGGTCAAAGCGAACATCCCCGCCTCCGAAGGGCCCCTGGGCGCTATGACACCGTGGATCGGGCCAGGGGTCCACTTCAACAGAGAAGTCGTGCCGATCACCATCACCGGTAGGTTATGCTCTTGTCTCCCTTTACGAAAGTACGACCGCGCTCATTTATGGCTAGGTAACGGCCGATGCACACTCGGGCTGGGAGTGGGGGTCTCTGTTCGCTCTTCTGTTTGCATGGTGCTTCGGGCAGCAGCTGGCTAATGCTTCGTTTGCTACTACGCAGTCGCCGCAGCGTCCTAGTCTGTGTGTTGTGCAAAAGTGCATCCGCGGCCTTAGACCATCCGATCCGTGATGATGCTGCTTGAGGCGACAGCAGGTCTCCGCCGGGAGGCGCTTTTTGACGCACTCCCTGCATCGCGGCTTCCTGTGATGCGAGCAAACCACTCCGGGGCGGGAGGTATTCACCGCGCCTTCTGGGGCCTCGAACGGGGGGGCTCCTTCGCACGGTTCCGTGCTTGAGCTTCTTCCTGCCGCTTCAGCCTTCGTCTTCCAATCCGGCTTTCCCTGCGTCCACCCTGCCGGATAGGCCTCCTCTGGCAAAAAAGTTGCGGCCCATCCCAGGTGCGGAGGGAACGGGCTGTTTTCTTGTTGGTCTGGCCGATTTTCTCGTGTGTGTTCGCGTATCTTCATGATCACATCCTCGGTCGCGGTCAATAACTGTGCACGCCTCGAAACACCCCGCACAACCGTTCCTCCCACAGATGTCAAAACGGTGGTGGAGTATTCATGGCCGCAGAACCACGGCTGTGCAACCACCTTCCCATACGCCTTCCCCATTTCGATGAGGCTGAGCGCTTTTCCTAGACCGGACCGGCGGAAGTTTGCCAGCATGGTCTCTTGTTGCTGCCGGGTGGGCCTTTGGCGTTGCACCAGGTCCATGGCGGCGTTGCTGAGCGCGTCCGCGTCTGTGTTCAGCTCCCGCGCAACGTGCACAAGCCAATTCCTAGGCAATTCCTTAAGGAAAATCATAAAAACCCAAACCGCAGCCACAAAAAACAGCCCGACTAGGACACAACCGCAAAGGGAACCCAAAAACCATCGGAAACCCCAGGAAAGTTTGATCCACACTGGTGTGGGTTCATAAAATGCCTGCAAAATGTGTCGCCAAACTGCCGGGACCCTAAAAGGACCCTAAAAGGACCCTAAAAGGACCCTAAAAGGACCCTAAAAGGACCCTAAAAGGACCCTAAAAGGACCCTAAAAGGACCCTAAAAGGACCCTAAAAGGACCCTAAAAGGACCCTAAAAGGACCCTAAAAGGACCCTAAAAGGACCCTAAAAGGACCCTACAAGGACCCTAAAAGGACCCTAAAAGGACCCTAAAAGGACCCTAAAAGGACCCTAAAAGGACCCTAAAAGGAGCCTAAAAGGACCCTAAAAGGACCCTAATGTGCAGTGTCAGCCGTCTCTGCAGGGACGACACCTTCAAGGCCGCGCGCGTCAGATACGGCTTCAGTTCCTCTGAACATGCCATGCGTCGTGCGAGGTGCCCGACAACTAGCGCCGAGTCGCCTCGCACCGTGCATTCCTCTCCTTCCGCTTCGCCTGCATCCCCCAGCAGGTGCAGGCCCGCTAGCAGTCCTTCGTACTCTGCTACGTTGTTGCTGCGCACGGTCGGCAGTGGCAGGACCACTTCTGCCACTTTCACTCCATCGCGGCACACGACTGCCCCCGCCCCGGCAACGGCGAAGGCGGTCCCATTCGCTCTCGCCCCGCCATCGAAATAAACCAGGAGCCTGCTGTCTCCCATTTCCCGGGCCGGTAACGTAGCGCGGGCTGCCGTTGCCTTGCCTGTTGGTGCTCGTGGAGGAGCTGAGTAGAACCTACTCTTCAGGTCAGGGAGTCGCCGTCCTGTGCACAGCTCGAACTCCACTGCCAATTCGAGAAGAGAAGATCTTTGTTCACTAGTGCTGCCGTTCTACTAGCTTGGCCGAAGATCTGGCGGTGCATCCCGACGTACTGGTCCAGAGTAGTGCAACCGAGGTAGAAGTATACCCTGGAGATTCCAATTGGCATTGAGAACACTCCTCCGTAGTACACCTTCTTCACCAAGGTTTTGTAGTTGCCTTTTTTGTCGCGAACTACAGTCCCGACGAACAGACGTCTGATGCTATCTCGCACGTTCCTCCTCGGTGCTACGGGGTAGGACTGGTACGTTGACATCAGCGCTATATTTCCACGCCGGACCTGCTCCATGGTTAGTGAAACAGGGGGAAAGACCGAATGCAGAATCCTGATTTCCTTGTCACCGGACGCAAAAGTCTCATTGAAAGAACAGGCGATCCGCGAATCGGTCGACTTGCACGTGGATGTAAAGATAGTGACATCGTCCAATTCAGCGCCTTGATACAAATCTTCTCTTTTAATGACGAGCAAGCCATCTGAGAGAGTTCCACCTCCAGAACTGGAGGGGGGGGGCCTAAAATTACTAAGTGGTCTTATTTTTTTCTGTGTGTGTGTGCAGGGGTTTTCCTGGCCCCCGAGAATATGGATTTTTGCCGGGGAAAAAGTAAAATGATGCTGCAAATTTTTTTTTTAGTAGTACATCTGTACGAAACTTTTGCCTTATCATTTTCATCACCTTTGGTCAGTTGATGCTGATCGTCCGTTGTTTCGTTTATCAGTGCAAGCCCCAACTCCGGAAATGTTCTTTCGGTTTTTGGTTGCTGTGGCGACGCTGCACCCGCCTTACCAACCTCCAGTTTCCGCCCTCTAGCAGCACAAGTACAGCAGCAGCATCCGAAACGGGAGAAAACTGCTAAGCAACACGGTTTAGCGCACCGACGGGCAAGAACATCGAAGAGCATACGCACCAGTTTGTTCAGCCAGAAGTAAGTGGGTTGCCGTCATGCCTGAGGAAGGGTCAGGTCAATCTTGCGCCTCTTCGCAGTTCCTGCTTCTGCCACAGACTCGCCAGAAAACCACGATTGCCGCAGCGTATCCGCGGTGAAGCCTGTCGTGAACGCGTCTATAACCTCTTCAGCTGTCGCATCATCCATCTCGTCTTCGTCTGTGTCTTCGATCCGGAAGATAGCCCAAAGTGTCGTGTTGAGAAGGCGGTTGCGTAATCGCGTTTTCACGCGAGACAACATACTGAACTGGCGTTCACTCTCTGCCGACGAAGTAGCTACTGTACGTACTCAAGGCACCGGTTGACACCGGTGCCTTGAGTGATACCTCTCAAGGCCGCTTGCTTTTCAGCTTTGGGCCCCTGCCAGTTCGCATAGTCGAACTGGAGCTGGTCATCGCGAGGGGTATTGCGCGGCGTCGCAGAGAAACCAAATTTGGCAACAGACATCATCCTTCCCCGGCCGTTTGTCCCTGTGTCGTTCGTGCAGTGGACTAGCCAACCCACAGGGGAAAAACGACTTTTGCCGGGGAATTTTTTTTTTTCCCCGGGCCACTTTTTTTTTTTTTTTTGGGGAAATTTTTTTTTTTTCCCCTGTGTAGGAAAATCCCTGTGTGTGTGTGTGTGTGTGTTTAAGTTCATGACTTCGAGTGTATGTATCTATACGTCTGTGGGTTGGGGGTTTTTCAGAGGCGTATGTATCAAAGGGCAAGCTGTTGCACGATCCCGTGTCGGTGCTGACGACCGTTTTTATGAACAGCTGCGGTCACCGCTGCTGCTGCTGCTGCTTGCGCTGTTGCCTGTGCAGCAGCAGCCAGCCGAGCAGGAGAACGATGTGACGGTGCACCTCGGCCACACGGGTGGCGGTTCCTGCAGAAGCTGGACCCCCGCAACAGCACGCACCGCGTCCTGCGGCTGCTGCTGCGCGCCGACAACGGCTCTGCTACCGTCGACCTGCTGAAGTCCGGACGCCGCGAGCGGGAAGTGGCAAACTTCGGTCTCGCAGATAACCGCCGACAACCTGTACGACGGCGCCACGTTCGACTCGCGTGTCGAGATGTCGTGGCAGCCGGTCAAAGCGAACATCCCCGCCTCCGAAGGGCCCCTGGGCGCTATGACACCGTGGATCGGGCCAGGGGTCCACTTCAACAGAGAAGTCGTGCCGATCACTATCACCGGTATGCTAGGATTCTTCAACTCTGCGCCTTCCATGCGTCCACAACACTCCAGAAACTTGCGTTCTGGTGTGCTTCCGCTTCCGGTTGCGGGCCGTTGGATCGGGTGCGAAGATGGGTGAAGGTGTCGGTGTTGTGGAGTGCGCCCCGCTCTTATACCCTGTCGTGGGTGGCTTCTCTGCTGCCCGAACTACCAGGACTTGTCCGTCCCCTGTGCTTTGGGGATGGCCACCACCTTGGCTTCCAACGCAGTTGTTTACGATCTGAACCGCGTCAAGGGTCTTGTGGTCAAACCTAAGCCTGATCCACTTGGCGGCGGTGTCCTTTTTCTTTTGCAGCTTCGAGAGGGCAAACAGTGTAAGACGCGAGATCAGCTTCCGTTCAAGGATCTCAACCTTCGGGGTGAAGAACTCCCCGAAGGTACTTACGCATGCACTCGAGGGCTTTGACAACTCGACGAAGTTGCCAGTTCCCAAGGTCGTAGTCCGTCAGCCGCGTCTCGTCGAGTTGCATAAGGTAGTCGAGATGCCTTTTGATTCCCTGATAGCGGCCGCTCTCTTCTAGGATGGGGATGTTTCCGTCCAGGACAGTTCTTTGCGGTTCCTCAGTTGTGCGAGGCGGTTCCTTTTTCCTCGATTTTGGAGGAGGGGAGGAAGCGCCCTCTCTGTTGATGCCGACCTCCGGCTTACCAAGGCGGAGAGCGCGGGCACCTAGCTGTGTGGGGGCGACAGCTTGTTCGCCTCGCAGGGAACCTCCAACATGTCCACGCGCCCGAACATCTTCTTTTGACCTCATTTCACATCACCGCCTCCATATCCGACCAAGTAAATTTAGTTCGCCGGTATGGGTCTGTCAAGGCTGCCGGAAATGAAAAAATTGGCCTGCTCACGAGCGGGCAACGGAGATGCAGAAGCCTCTGCGCCCCTTTCCACGCGTCCATAACACTCCAGAAACTTGCGTTCTGGTGGATTTCCGCTTCCAGTTGCGGGGGTGTTGAAGATGGGTGAAGGTGTCGGTTCTTATCGAGCGCGCCCCGCTCTTGAACCCTGCCGTGGGTGGCTTTTCTGCTGCTCGAACAACCAGGACTCGTCCGTCCCCTGTGCTTTGGGGATGGCCACCACCTTCGCTTCCAAGGCAGTTGTCGGAGGAGGGAGGTGGCGCTCTCTCTGTTGATGCCTTCAGGGAGGACCTTCGGCTTACCAAGGCGAAGAGCGCGGACACCTAGCTGTGTGGGGGCGACAGCTTGTTCGCCTCGCAGGGAACCTCCAACATGTCCACGCGCCCGAACATCTTCTTTTGACCTCATTTCACATCACCGCCTCCATATCCGACCAAGTAAATTTAGCTCGCCGGTATGGGTCTGTCAAGGCTGCCGGAAATGAAACAATTGGCCTGCTCACGAGCGGGCAACGGAGATGCAGAAGCCACTCCCCACCTCTGCGCCCCTTTCCACGCGTCCACAACACTCCAGAAACTTGCGTTCTGGTGGATTATCCGCTTCCGGTTGCGGGCCGTTGGATCGGGTGCGAAGATGGGTGAACGGGTCAGTGTTTATCGAGCGCGCCCCGCTCTTGAACCCTGCCGTGAGCGGCTTTTCTGCTGCTCGAACTACCACGACTCGTCCGTCCCCTGAGCTTTGGGGATGGCCACCACCTTCGCTTCCAAGGCAGTTGTTGGAGGAGGGTGGTGGCGCTCTCTCTGTTGATGCCTTCAGGGAGAACCTTCGGCTTCCCAAGGCGGAGAGCGAGGACGACTAGCTGTGTGGGGGCGACAAGCCTGTTCGCCTCGCTGTAGGGAACCTTTAACAATGTCGGCGACGACGCCTTTTGCTCGAGCACGCCCCGAACCATCTTCATTTGACGTCATGTCACCTCCATGTCCGACGTCAAGTAGTTCGCCGGTATGGGTCTGTAAAGGCTGCCGGAAATGAAAAATGGGCCCGCCAACGAGCGCGCAACGGAGATGCAGAAGCCACTCCCCACCTCTGCGCCCCTTCCACGCGTCCACAACACTCCAGAAACTTGTGTTCTGGTGGACTTTCGCTTCCGGTTGCGGGCCGTTGGATCGGGTGCGAAGATGTGAAGGTGTCGGTGTTGTGGAGCACGCGCCGAACATCTTCATCTGCTGTAGGGAACCTTCTACATGTCCGCGACGACGCCTTTGGCTCGAGCGAGGGCCTGCTCGGCGCACGCCCCGAACATCTTCATTTGACCTCATTTCACGTCACCGCCTCCATGTCCGACGTCAAGTACATTTAGTAGTACATTTTCGCGTTACTCGGTACCCGAAACACACGTTCCACGGCTTTCGCTACCTATAGACCTATTCACAATTTTGCAACGAAACTAAGAAAATCGCTAAAAACCCCGAATCAGAGACCTGATCCACAAACTAACCCTGTCTTAAGCCTGGTCTTAAGCTGAAATATTTCACTGTATGAAACGCTGAAAAAGCCGAATCTCAAAAACTACAAAACCTGCATGTTAGCTATCTAGCTGTATACAGGCGACTAAACTATGAAGGATTCTCACGCCTTACCACCCATCTACAGAGCCGAAGAAGGCATTATCGTGATGAGACTTCGGCGTGAACCTGGCCGGCGTCGTGCGCATGAACGACGTCGCGAAGTTCGCAGCGCAGATCCCGAGTGGGCAGAACATCACGCTCCGCCACGCCGAGCTCCTGCAGCACGCGGACCTGGGCAGCACCGTGCAGCCCGGGATGATCTACACCAACAACCTCCGCAGCGCGAAGGCCACCGACACCTTCATTTTCGGCGCCTACCCGTACCCCACGTGGTACCCGAAGCACACGTACCACGGCTTCCGCTACCTATAGATCTGTACGCAATTTTGCAACGAACCTACAAAATCACTAAAAACCTCGGGAAAAGAGACCTCCTCATCCACAACTTAACGCTGGAGAAGAAAAACAGTCTAAAAACAGCCTGGTCTTAAGCTGAAAGACTTCACTCTATGGACAGGGGGTTATGCACTGCAGCGGTTGGGTGAGGTAACTCACCCAAAAAAAAAAAAAAATCGTGGGAGAGGACATACTCTCGCAGATCGACGTGATGCTGGGCCGGGAATTCTTGTTGACGCATGATGTTGTGGTGGCGAGCGATGGGGGTTTTCTCGAGGACGAATCGCGCGGGTCCGCCGGAGTCAATTTCGGAACGATGTCCTTCGGCTGCCTGCTAAGCGGAACCGTGACCTCGAGCACGGAGACCGAACTGGCGGCAATGATGCTGTTGGCAACCGTGCTGAGACGGTGGGATGTCGCCCCCGAGAGGGTTTCGTGGTACAGCGACAGCGAAGCGGCCATCCTGCGAATCCGCCGAAAGGAGCCCGGTGACCCCGTGGCAGGCGTGGTCGGCGAGTATGTGCAGTGCCTCCGATGGGGTAAGGGACACGCCGACAACACCGACATCAACGGCGCAGATGAGGCGGCGACGCGGGCCCTCCAGGAGAGACTTCCGGTTCTGGACGTTGAGCTCCTGTATCGGAAGAACGGGGTAGGAGCTGTTTGCTGTTACGCCGCAGAGGACTTCCCGCAGCTGGAGAGCCCCATTCGGTACGTGAAGCGCGTGTGGCAGTACAGCCGGACAAAGACGGCGACGAGGAGCATACGGGAACTTGCGTCGGCGGAGACAACGAAGGGGAGTACGCTCCGCTCCCTCGAAGCACTGCCCGGCGCCGTGGACCTCTTGCAAGCGATTATCCGGCGAGCGGTGATGCCGCGAGCCACCCGGATCGCCTGCAAGCGGTGCGCGGCGCTGGCCAACGCGCAACACGTCCTGCTCGCAGATGATGCGACGCACAACGAAGTGTCCGACATCCGTCACGCATACCCCACCGACCCGCCACAACTGAAGGGACTGCTCGCGGACTTTGCAAAGAAACGAAGAGACACGATCCGGCACGTGGCGAAACGCGTGAAGGTCCTGTGCGACGACCCGTTAGCGGCACGGTGGTCCTCGCTAGTTTTGAGATATCTCGAGTAAATCAGCACTGCGTCTTGTGTGGGGGGCAACGGAAGAGGAAGAAGTGGAAAGAGAAGGGATCGGAGCGGTAGGGAAAAGGGAGAGTGAATGACTAACGATATCAACGGAAGGAGAAAAAAAAAAAAAAAAAAAAAAAAAAAAAAAAAAAAAAAAAAAAAAAAAAAAAAAAAAAAAAAAAAAAAACGCTAACCCAAACAACTTCCGCTGGTAGAGAAACCTCGCCTAAAGAAATCAACTGCCTTCGGGTAGGCTAGTCTGACACTAGTTGTCGTCGGGAAAAAAAAAAAATCGAAAATCAGGTAGGAGGTTGGGTTGATTTACACTACCTCGGATTGGGTTGGGCAGGAGTTTGGTGTCTGTAATCTTGGGTTGGGCAGAGGTTTTGGGTGTCTGTAGTGGGAATTATTTCTCCTATTCTGGCTGTGCTACTGAAGAGGGGCGAGACCTTTCATCAGAACAATCATCAGTAGGCTAGGGGTCTTCTGGAGGACACGGCAGAAGGTCCTGACATCAGATTCTGCCCATGTACCATACTGTCTCCCAGGGGGCGGTGCCCCCTGGACCCCCCATAAACTATCTACAAGATTTCGAATTTTCGCCTGTTACCAGGCATCAGTTTCTGTTACAGGTTCCGAACAAGACAGAATCTGAAGTGCCATGTACCGTGCCGTCTCCCGGGGGGCGGTGCCCCCCGGACCCCCCCTGCATTAAGACTCACCAGAGAAAATGGGCTTGGTGTCTAGTCTGAAGGAGAAAATGGGCTGCATAAGGTCCTGTCTATGGAACACTAAAAAAAAAAAAGATGAATCTCAAACCACCTAAACCTGCATTTCCTCGAAGAAGACTTGATGTTAGCTATCTGACTTCATAATATTATAGGAGGCTTAGCTATGCAGGATTTGTCCCCTTCACCTCCACCAACCATCTACAGAGCCGAAGAAGGGTGTTTTTGTGATAGACTTCGGCGTGAACCTGGCCGGCGTCGTGCGCATGAACGACGTCGCGAAGTTCGCAGCGCAGATCCCGAGTGGGCAGAACATCACGCTCCGCCACGCCGAGCTCCTGCAGCACGCGGACCTGGGCAGCCCCGTGCAGCCCGGGATGATCTACACCGACAACCTCCGCAGCGCGAAGGCCACCGACACCTTCATTTTCGGCGGCGCCTACCCGTACCCCACGTGGTACCCGAAGCACACGTACCACGGCTTCCGCTACCTATAGATCTGTACGCAATTTTGCAACGAACCTACAAAATCACTAAAAACCTCGGGAAAAGAGACCTCCTCATCCACAACTTAACGCTGGAGAAGAAAAACAGTCTAAAAACAGCCTGGTCTTAAGCTGAAAGACTTCACTCTATGGACAGGGGGTTATGCACTGCAGCGGTTGGGTGAGGTAACTCACCAGGGGGTTATGCACCTGTACAGTTGGGTGAGGTAAAAAACCGAAAAAAAAAAAAAAAAAGGAAATCGGGGGCGGGCTTGGGGAGGGGTACACTACCTCGGATTGGGTTTTGGCAGGTCTATACTGGGTCTGCCTCAGTAGAGCTACGGACAGAGGCCTGTCGTGGCTGCAGGGCAGCCGTAGTCGCAGGATGGGCTTTTGTCGCAGGATGGGCCTTTGTCGCAGGATAGGCCTTTGTCGCAGGATGGGCCTTTGCAGGGTTTTGCCAACACCCCGAAAAAGAGAAACCAACTTTTGGAGAAACCCCCGGACAACCCGATTCTTGCTAGAAAATCCCTCACACACATTGGAAAAACAATCGGCTTTCGGACTCTGGCAGCATTTTCATACTCAACCAGGAATACCCGAAAGAAAGAGCAAGCAATGAAAAAATGAACGCACTCTTTGGGGGATGCTCGCGAAAACCTGGAGTTACAGGTCCAGGAGGCCAGATTCCATCCCTGGCCTACCACACAGAGTATGAGCTATGGACCGCAGCGGACTTCAAGACCATTCCTGTGGTGCATCGCTCGTACCCCAAACCATGGCCTGGAAAGAATACCCTCTTCTCCGTCAAGCCCGCAAAAGTCGGCACTGAAGTTGCAGACGTGAAGGAGTTCTTGAGCCTTCAACTTCTAGTTCGTGGGTTTTCCAGTTCCCAGAACTTCCCTCAGCCCAAGAAGGTGTGGTTGCTGAAGAAGGCGGACGAGCTTGCTTCAAGTGATACCGGCGGCAAAAAGACATGGGTGCAACTTGTGGGAGAGACGGGGAAAGCCTGGGTGGCTGAGGAGAAAAGGATTGCGGCGGAGAAGAAGGAAGCGGTTGAAGCTGCAGCAAGAGCAAAGGCGGCGCAAGAAGAGCTGGAAAAGCAGATGGCCGCAGAAGTAACTGCACGTAGGCTGTCAGAGGGAGAGGTACAAACAGCCATGGAAGTCGAAGCCGAAACACCGAACGCTGTATCTACTCAGGCAGCTCTTCCTAGCTTCCCCACAAGTGGACCTCAGGAACCAAAGAACCTGTACCTGAGTGATGCCTACCTCCGTCAGCTGGTGCTTCTGGTAAAGGAGCAGTTCACCCGTGAAACCCTGGAAGAGAGGATAGCGCTGCGTGAGATACTGGCGAGCAGGTCGGCTGGAAAGCGCAAGCAGGCAACGAAGCCCCGGGAGTACAAGCGCATTGCAGGTCCTGCGCCATATGTGTCGTTGCTGGACTACGAAGTAAGCGCCTTCTTACGGTCCAAGTACGGACTAGACGATGGTGCTTGTGTTCCGCAATTTGGTGGTACTGGCTCGATGTTTCCCACTGACTTCGAGCTTTTGTGCATCCCTCCCGACTTGTTCTCCAACAAGCGTTTCCGAGGGGTCTTGAAAGCGAATCCGTGGATTCTGTGCACAAGTCAAGGAATGTATTGTCGATGCTGTCGTAGACAGACAGCGGGTAAGAAAAAGCGTGCCTTCATTAATCTGTGCATTCCTTTTGAAGTCTTCAAAAAGGGGCTCCTACCACAGTACATCGAAAAGCACCGGAAGAAGACCGTGGGTCATAACAAGGCCTGGAGTTCATTTCTGAACTTGTTGGAAGATCAGATGCGTCTTCCGTCTTCTTGCCAGCTGCCTTCCACTTTGGAAGACCTCAAACAGCGCCTTATGAACACACAACACCTGGTCTTCGTCATCCAGACAATTGTTGATACCATCAAGCGCGACCTGCCCATGTCCAGCATTCGTGACACGTTCAGTCTGGTATCCCTGTTTGACGATTCAATTCGTTCGTTCTGCAAGACGCGTTTGAATATGTCGTCACCGTACTTCCTAGAAGTAATTGTGGATTCTTTGTACTCGTGGTGCAAATCCCATGTGCTGGAGAAAATTCAAGCGTCAGAGTTCACGAGCATCATGTTTGACGAAGCAGAGGACGTAAAGCGCTCAAAACAACATGCACTGTTTTTCAAAATACTGTCGGAAGAGGGGGTTGAAGAAGTCTTTTGGGACATACTTCCTTTGCGCAAATCAGCGACTGGGGAAAACGTCGCAGCTCACATTGCGGGCATGGCAGATAATGTTCAAACGTGGACAACAACTATGGGCATCGCAACTGATGGCTGCAGTACAATGAAAGGCGACTACAAGGGTGTACAGACACGCCTGCGCGAACAGTTGGTACCATTTGCCATTTGGATTTGGTGCTTGGGGCACAAACTCAACCTCGCCTGCATTGAGGCGTGTCGTAGTGCTCCGCAGATACAGGCATCAGTCACTGCAACTGAAGAAATCTTTTCGTTGTTTCGGAAAGGACAGGGTGATATTTCGTACAAGACACGAAAGTTTAAAGAGTGTAAGGAAGCCTGTTCTGTGACCGACAACTTCTTTGTCTTCCGAGATTTGGAACTTGTGGAACCTGGCGACACAAGATGGGTTTCCCATGAACGCGCCGCTCAAACAATAGCAGAGTGCATCAAGCCCATTCTGCTTGCGATTGCCCGGCTTTGCGAAGAGAAAGACATACCACAAGCCCTGCATCTTCGCGAGAAACTGAATCACACTGTTTGCTTATCGTTCAGCCTGCTCGCACAAGCAACTCCCATTCTTTCGAAACTGAGCCAATCCCTGCAAAGGTCGGACACGTGTTGGACAGAAGTGCTGAAGCTAAAGGAGTATTACCTGAGCTGGCTTCGGCGTCTGCGTGATATTCCTCTGACGGACGAGCAGATAGCGGAAGATCCTGAAGAAAGACTGCACTTTGTTGAGTACATAACCTTCTGGGAAAAACTCAAGGATGCAGTGCCACCTTCCTGGAATCGCCAGCCTCTAGATTACGCCTTTTTTGTCGCTTTCCATCGCGAGTTTGCGACGCCGTTCTTGGATCGGCTCATTTCGTTGGTTGAAGAGAGACTCGGGGATCTACCTGTGCTGTCATCTTTGGGTGTGTACGATCCAAACGGCCCCTTAGTGGAAAGCCTTTTCCATGATGTGGATCTGACGTGCGGAACTCCGAGTGATGTTGCATCGCGATTGTTGCCACAGAGGCTTGACCCGCTGCTCAAGAAACTCAACCCGTTTTTTGCCCACTTTTGCTGTACCAGGAAAGAGAAGAAGACCGTGCACCCAACAGGCGCGACCACGTGGACCGTTCAGCCTCCTTTTTACAGCCAGGCCTTTGAGGCAACGGTGCGTGAGCAGTTGCCTGAAGCACTGGTGCGCATGAAGCAAATGACGAATGTGAACAAGAAATGTTCATTCACAGAGAACACCCTTGATTTCCTTCGCGACACCCACTGCCAGCTCCGATTCCCGGAGACATGCCAAGTCTTGAAAATGGCACTGGTCTTCCCACTTGGAAGTGCTGGCGTTGAGCGGCTTTTCTCCAGAGTAAAGCTGATCAGAACCTACCTCAGGAAAGGCATGAGCGAAACAACATTGCGCAAGCTGTTGTTTATTGCTCTCAACATGCCATCTACTGGGGAAGGGAATACGGTTCCTTCTGCTGTGATGGAACACGTGTTAACAACCTTTGTCGTGGACGGGGTTTCTGTTCGAGCCAGAAAGCAGCTGACACGGCCAGGGAATCCTGACGATGAGGGCGACTCTGATGACGACTCGGCTGGCCTTGCTGGTGAGTTTGAAGATGCAAAAGCTTCCAGTGACACCGATTCAAGTACGGGGTCTGAAGACGAGCGTTCCGTTCTACTTCACTCTGACAATCGCAAGCTGAAGTACGCGTCCTATCCTTTTTACACAGAGGCCAAAGACATCATTTCGTCTTGGCGAAGGGCTTTTTCCTCCAATCCTTCTCTCTACTTCAATCCGACGGAGGCCCAAGAACACGTGACAAGCGCACGCAACGTGCGCCAGCGTGTTCGATGAGCGTTCTTTGAGTGTTCAGAAATACTTGTGCTTTCATTTATTTCTTGTTTTCGATTTTGTTTTGAGTAATTTTCTTTTAGCGCCTGCGCGACCAGTTGGTACCATTTGCCATTTGGATTTGGTGCTTGGGGCACAAACTCAACTTCGCCTGCATTGAGGCGTGTCGTAGTGCTCCGCAGATACAGGCATCTGTCACTGCACGGCTCAAAACGGACTAGTGACGTAAATCTGCGTCGGTGCTCGCGCCCCCCAGGCAGGCTCTTGGTGGAACCCCAAACGGGGGGGTTCTCCCGTTGAACAAGCGTGGCGCAAAGAACGCATGTCTGCATAATGACCTGTAACTCACCCAAAAAAAAAAAAAAATCGAAAATCAGGTAGGAGGTTGGGTTGATTTACACTACCTCGGATTGGGTTGGGCAGGAGTTTGGTGTCTGTAATCTTGGGTTGGGCAGAGGTTTTGGGTGTCTGTAGTGGGAATTATTTCTCCTATTCTGGCTGTGCTACTGAAGAGGGGCGAGACCTTTCATCAGAACAATCATCAGTAGGCTAGGGGTCTTCTGGAGGACACGGCAGAAGGTCCTGACATCAGATTCTGCCCATGTACCATACTGTCTCCCAGGGGGCGGTGCCCCCTGGACCCCCCATAAACTATCTACAAGATTTCGAATTTTCGCCTGTTACCAGGCATCAGTTTCTGTTACAGGTTCCGAACAAGACAGAATCTGAAGTGCCATGTACCGTACCGTCTCCCGGGGGGCGGTGCCCCCCGGACCCCCCCTGCATTAAGACTCACCAGAGAAAATGGGCTTGGTGTCTAGTCTGAAGGAGAAAATGGGCTGCATAAGGTCCTGTCTATGGAACACTAAAAAAAAAAAAGATGAATCTCAAACCACCTAAACCTGCATTTCCTCGAAGAAGACTTGATGTTAGCTATCTGACTTCATAATATTATAGGAGGCTTAGCTATGCAGGATTTGTCCCCTTCACCTCCACCAACCATCTACAGAGCCGAAGAAGGGTGTTTTTGTGATAGACTTCGGCGTGAACCTGGCCGGCGTCGTGCGCATGAACGACGTCGCGAAGTTCGCAGCGCAGATCCCGAGTGGGCAGAACATCACGCTCCGCCACGCCGAGCTCCTGCAGCACGCGGACCTGGGCAGCCCCGTGCAGCCCGGGATGATCTACACCGACAACCTCCGCAGCGCGAAGGCCACCGACACCTTCATTTTCGGCGGCGCCTACCCGTACCCCACGTGGTACCCGAAGCACACGTACCACGGCTTCCGCTACCTGGAAGTCAGCGGGTGGGGCGCTACGCCGGAAGGCATCGCTGCGGGGTTCACGGTCGGAGTGGGCGACTTCACGATGATGCACCACCACACTTCGTTGAAGCAGACCGTCACCGCGAATTTTTCGAACGCGATGCTCAACAGCATGCAGCTGGGTGCCGCGGGGTCTCAGCGGAGCAACAGCCAGACCGTGCAGACCGACTGCGACCAGAGGGACGAGAGACTCGGGTGGCTCGCGGATATGGGGTTCACCAGCGGGAGCATGGCCATCAACTACGACGCGCAGCAGTACTTCCACCGCCTGCTCCAAAACATCAACTCAAACGTCGATCCTGTCGACGGGTCCATCCCCGACAACACGCCGTTCGTGAGGTACGGGGGAAGGCCCGCGAGCCCCACGTGGTCCTTGGCTTTTCCGCTGCTCGCTTACGAGACGTGGAAAACGTACAACGACACGTCCGTCGTGACGACGTATCTCGACGGACTGGTCCGGAACCAAGAGAACGTCGGTATGCAGGCCAACAAGTCGGGGGTTTGCGACTTGGACTGCAGCCTGGGGGACTGGATGCCGGCGCCGACGATTCCGGGGAACAACTTCACGCGGCTGCAGGCGTCGGGGTCTTTCGTGAGTGTGGTGTCGTACACGCTGAACACGTTTTACATCCGGGAAATGGCCGCCGCCGTCGGCAATGCGAGCGTGGCTGCGAGCATGGACGCGCAGATTGCGGGGCTGAAGCAGAGCTTGCAGAGCTGCTTTTGGCACAATTCGTCGAGTACGTTCGACGAAGACGTGCAGGCGAACTACGCCCTCGCCGGCATCATCGACGTGTTGACCGGAGGGCTCCCGCAGGCCGCGGCCATAAAAACGCGTTTGGCGGACCTGCTGGCGCTCTGGGGCGGCAACAACTACGGCGGTATCGCCGCGACGCGTTACCTCTTCCACTACCTTGATAGCGTCGGGCTGGCTGGCACGGCTGAGGACGTGATGCTCAAGGCGTCGTACCCGTCGTTCGGATTCATGGCAACCCACCCCCTCGAGCCCCTTCGGGAGAACATGTGGGAGCTCATGGACACCTTCACCCAGGGCCCGTACATGAACTCCCGGAACAACTTGATGTACACGTCCTTCAGCATGTACCTCATCACAAAAATGGCCGGCCTGGACTGGCGTGATAGGAAGTTGCACGCGCCTTCCCTCGACGTGTCCGTCACGCGCTACCACGGTGCGTCGACCGTCTACGAAAGCCACCACGGGAACATCTCGTACGCCTGGGAATACACCGGCGGCACTCAGCGGTTCAGTTTGTACCCGACGATCGAAAAACGCGACACTCTCGCGCTGTTTTGCGGATCTTCCATCGCTGGTGGTGGTGATGGGGGAGCTTCTTCGGTGGTCAAAAGCGTGACGAAGTTAGTCCTCCTGGCGCAGGGGGAACCTGTGGTGTCCCTTGCGGAGCTCGACGCCGCCTGCGTGGGGAAAAGCGCGTGCGGCTGGGACGTGTCAGGGTACAGGGCGTTCATGGCCGCCCGCAACGTGACCGAAGTCAGGGCCGAAGTCGTCTGCAGCGAGCCGCTGGCGGCGGTTCTGAAGGTCGCGGTGCCCATCGGCGTCTCCATGTCGCTCGCTCTGCCGCCCAAGCACTCCGCTTCCTCCGTCGCAGAGCCATCTCTGGTCCTTCAGGACGGGTACACAGTCCCTGCGGGCACGTCCATTTTCAGACTGACGAAACATGACTGATTCTTTCCCCGACATCTCCGACTTGCCTAGACTCCATTGACCGACGTCACCGCAGCAGATCCATGCTGGACAAGAAAATGGCTGCTAGCTGCAAAACCCGACACATCTCTCCGGTCTTCAGACTGACGAAAGAAAAAGTGAGACTGTGTAGACCCAATTACTATATGACGGAGTAGTAAAAAAACGAAAGCGCCAGCCAATACAGCGCTCTTTCTTGGCACTAAGACAAGCTGTTAGAAGCGTGTCGAAGTTAGTCCTCCTATCGCAGGGGGAGCCGGTGGTGTCCCTTGCAGAGCTCGACGCTGCCTGCGTGGGGAAAAGCGCGTGCGGCTGGGACGTGTCAGGGTACAGGGCGTTCATGGCCGCCCGCAACGTGACCGAAGTCAGGGCCGAAGTCGTCTGCAGCGAGCCGCTGGCGGCGGTTCTGAAGGTCGCGGTGCCCATCGGCGTCTCCATGTCGCTCGCTCTGCCGCCCAAGCACTCCGCTTCCTCCGTCGCAGAGCAATCTCTGGTCCTTCAGGACGGGTACACAGTCCCTGCGGGCACGTCCATTTTCAGACTGACGAAACATGACTGATTCTTTCCCCGACATCTCCGACTTGCCTAGACTCCATTGACCGACGTCACCGCAGCAGATCCATGCTGGACAAGAAAATGGCTGCTAGCTGCAAAACCCGACACATCTCTCCGGTCTTCAGACTGACGAAAGAAAAAGTGAGACTGTGTAGACCCAATTCACCACTCCACTGCTCCACCACTATATGACGGAGTAGTAAAAAAAAACGAAAGCGCCAGCCAATACAGCGCTCTTTCTTCGGCTGGACCATCATCGTTTTCTTTGCCGAAGGTGTGGCCCGGAGGCACTAAGACAAGCTGTTAGAAGCGTGCCGAAGTTAGTCCTCCTATCGCAGCGGGAGCCGGTGGTGTCCCTTGCAGAGCTCGACGCTGCCTGCGTGGGGAAAAGCGCGTGCGGCTGGGACGTGTCAGGGTACAGGGCGTTCGTGGCCGCCCGCAACGTGACCGAAGTCAGGGCCGAAGTCGTCTGCAGCGAGCCGCTGGCGGCGGTTCTGAAGGTCGCGGTGCCCATCGGCGTCTCCATGTCGCTCGCTCTGCCGCCCAAGCACTCCGCTTCCTCCGTCGCAGAGCCATCTCTGGTCCTTCAGGACGGGTACACAGTCCCTGCGGGCACGTCCATTTTCAGACTGACGAAACATGACTGATTCTTTCCCCGACATCTCCGACTTGCCTAGACTCCATTGACCGACGTCACCGCAGCAGATCCATGCTGGACAAGAAAATGGCTGCTAGCTGCAAAACCCGACACATCTCTCCGGTCTTCAGACTGACGAAAGAAAAAGTGAGACTGTGTAGACCCAACTACTATATGACGGAGTAGTAAAAAAAACGAAAGCGC
This sequence comes from Diplonema papillatum, assembly GCA_030068145.1. Classification (NCBI taxonomy): domain Eukaryota; phylum Euglenozoa; class Diplonemea; order Diplonemida; family Diplonemidae; genus Diplonema; species Diplonema papillatum. The sequence continues at coordinate 178,435 of JAPJBO010000290.1, forward strand.
CAGCCAATACAGCGCTCTTTCTTGGCACTAAGACAAGCTGTTAGAAGCGTGTCGAAGTTAGTCCTCCTATCGCAGGGGGAGCCGGTGGTGTCCCTTGCAGAGCTCGACGCTGCCTGCGTGGGGAAAAGCGCGTGCGGCTGGGACGTGTCAGGGTACAGGGCGTTCATGGCCGCCCGCAACGTGACCGAAGTCAGGGCCGAAGTCGTCTGCAGCGAGCCGCTGGCGGCGGTTCTGAAGGTCGCGGTGCCCATCGGCGTCTCCATGTCGCTCGCTCTGCCGCCCAAGCACTCCGCTTCCTCCGTCGCAGAGCCATCTCTGGTCCTTCAGGACGGGTACACAGTCCCTGCGGGCACGTCCATTTTCAGACTGACGAAACATGACTGATTCTTTCCCCGACATCTCCGACTTGCCTAGACTCCATTGACCGACGTCACCGCAGCAGATCCATGCTGGACAAGAAAATGGCTGCTAGCTGCAAAACCCGACACATCTCTCCGGTCTTCAGACTGACGAAAGAAAAAGTGAGACTGTGTAGACCCAATTACTATATGACGGAGTAGTAAAAAAAACGAAAGCGCCAGCCAATACAGCGCTCTTTCTTGGCACTAAGACAAGCTGTTAGAAGCGTGTCGAAGTTAGTCCTCCTATCGCAGCGGGAGCCGGTGGTGTCCCTTGCAGAGCTCGACGCTGCCTGCGTGGGGAAAAGCGCGTGCGGCTGGGACGTGTCAGGGTACAGGGCGTTCATGGCCGCCCGCAACGTGACCGAAGTCAGGGCCGAAGTCGTCTGCAGCGAGCCGCTGGCGGCGGTTCTGAAGGTCGCGGTGCCCATCGGCGTCTCCATGTCGCTCGCTCTGCCGCCCCGTCGCAGAGCAATCTCTGGTCCTTCAGGACGGGTACACAGTCCCTGCGGGCACGTCCATTTTCAGACTGACGAAACATGACTGATTCTTTCCCCGACATCTCCGACTTGCCTAGACTCCATTGACCGACGTCACCGCAGCAGATCCATGCTGGACAAGAAAATGGCTGCTAGCTGCAAAACCCGACACATCTCTCCGGTCTTCAGACTGACGAAAGAAAAAGTGAGACTGTGTAGACCCAATTCACCACTCCACTGCTCGCACGCGGACGTGAAGTACAGCGACGTGGTCAGCATGACCGAGTTTTGGAAGCGGGAGCTGTCCATAGGCACAGCATCCGGCATGGCGATATCGTCGCTGTTCTCTCTCTCTCTCTCTCTCTCTCTCTCTCGGAAAGTCAGCGCGATAGCGATGACAACGAGAACACGAAAGAATGACAGGAGGGTGGGACCGGGCCCTGGGACTGCTAAGGCGTGACATAGGCACAGCATCCGGCATGGCGATATCGTCGCTGTTCTCTCTCTCTCCGAATTCGATGGAATACGCGGCCAGTTTCCAATGAATACCAAGTTTAACCGACTTAGTCACTTGCTGTTGTTTATCACAGTGAATCCCGGCCCACCACCGGTCTATAAGGCCCATCCCTATTACCTAGAGATGCATTTAGAATTGCCCGGAGCTGGATTCTTCTGTGTATCACGGTTTATCAGGAGATGAAACGGCTGATACTTGTCAGCACGCTCTGGTGCTGCCTTCTTTGCTGCCTTCTTCGTGTGCTGCCAACCCACTAACTACGGGTGAACTCCCTTTGTATCCCGCCACTTTAATTTTTGTTTTAGCCACGCATGCAACGTGTGAGGAAACTGAACCTCCCAAGTAGGACCTTCTGATCACGATCGTTTGCCAATTTGCCACCCACCTGAAACCACGTCTAGGATTTGGGCTCAGTTACCCAACGGGATGTAAGGGAATAGCGTTTCAAGTGCTGGACTGTAAGGGAATCACACCTAAACTAAGACCACCCCGGCGAAGTCTAAAACCTCCCATCTCCTCCCTCGGTGTTCTCTTTCTCGCTCAATAGCACCTGCGTGGCACTCCTGTTTCTTTCCGTCAAAGAAAATAAATACCCGCCCCCCAACGTGGCTTTTGACAGCCGGTTACTAGTCTTAGCGCCTGCGTGGCACTCCTGTTTCTTTCCGTCAAAGAAAATAAATACCCGCCCCCCAACGTGGCTTTTGACAGCCGGTTACTAGTCTTAGCGCCTGCGTGGCACTCCTGTTTCTTTCCGTCAAAGAAAATAAATACCCGCCCCCCAACGTGGCTTTTGACAGCCGGTTACTAGTCTTAGCGCCTGCGTGGCACTCCTGTTTCTTTCCGTCAAAGAAAATAAATACCCGCCCCCCAACGTGGCTTTTGACAGCCGGTTACTAGTCTTAGCGCCTGCGTGGCACTCCTGTTTCTTTCCGTCAAAGAAAATAAATACCCGCCCCCCAACGTGGCTTTTGACAGCCGGTTACTAGTCTTAGCGCCTGCGTGGCACTCCTGTTTCTTCCGTTCAAAGAAAATACATCCCCGCCCTCCAACGTGGCTTTTGACAGCCGGTAACTAGTCTTTTACCTGCAACACACCCCGCTGCACACCCTGAAATGCACCAGAACAGTTTTCCCGGAGTCGGGGCCCTCACGGATAACCGAAGCAACGGGCAACAGCACTCTGGACACTGACTAGTGGGGGACGGGTTGCAATTGATCTCGACCGGATGCAGGACTCTGCACCCACACACACACACACGGCTATTGTGGCTAGCATCGTTTTCAGTTCTGGTCCGGGAAAAGTGTGTATAATAGATGCCCCGGGGTTGGCATCAATTCCGCCGACACGAAGTTTTCAAGCTTTGTAAGAGTGCCAACGCCACTCTTTCAATAACGTACATATAAAAGGTGTCACGGGATAAGCCGGCAGCCGCTGTTTAACGGCAGTGCATGCTAATCCGTGTGGTTCATGTACTTACAAAAGAACTCAATGCTTAACGGACAACAAATGCAAGCTTACCCCTGTGGTACCTGCATTTCAAGTTCACACTGCTTAACAGAAACGACCGGGGACCACGGGCACACCAATGCCCTCGAAAGTGGAAAACGGGCACTCCTGCCTGCCCTCGTACTCGCCGACTCAGTCTTTGGAATCGCAAGAAAGCCAAACCCCGCTAGCTCCACAAATGCTCGACCTTGACGACGCAATGGCAGGTGACGACGTCATCCGATAACCTGACTTTCAAGGCAGTGCATGCTAATCCATGTGGTTCATGTACTTAAAAGAACTCAATGCTTAACGGAGCGACTGCTTCGGCAGGACAGCCGGCGCGAAAGCGCAACAAACGAAGAATGGAGCTGGATATCACCAGCCTATTATCACCGTCCTCGTCCGCTTTGAGATCGTCCTCGGACGACGTATTCAAATAACCCTAGCCTATGACAAATGCAAGCTTACCCCTGTGGTACCTGCATTTCAAGTTCACACTGCTTAACGGTGCATGCTAATCCATGTGGTTCATGTACTTAAAAGAACTCAATGCTTAACGGCTTATCACGTGGGCGGCCCTGATATTACCCCCTCAGGTGACACCACGTTATCTTTAGCCATACTCCAACTCACTTTATTTCGGCGCCGACCAGCCTCGGCTGACACCGCTCGCGCACATAACCATGGTCAACCCCACACGGACAAACTACGCCATAATATGGCGTAGTTAATTCATTACTTCGCGGGTATCTGCCAGAGGCCACGGGTGTACCAGGGAAAGCCTGCTACACGGGAGCCAAGCTTCACGTGTTCGGCGGTACTGCAGAGCCACGGGCCTACGGGTCAAGTGGCTACCGATTTCCCAAACTAAAGCATCAAGGCTTGGCGCACCTTGGGGCTTGGCGCTCGCGCTGAACACAAGCTCGTCGAGGCGGTCAGCCGCAGGGCAGAGCGGACGGGGTTGTGGCAATGAGCTGCCTCCGACTCAAGCTTTGCAAGCTGTGGTTGACCGTCACGTTCCTGGACCAGGAGCGGCCTTTTTCTTTTTCTTTTTCTTTCTTCTTTCTTCTTCTTCGCGGGTATCTGCAAGAGGCCACTGGTGCCCGTCCTGGGTCACTTCCATGCGTATCCATTCAGCTTCGAGGTGCGCATTTGAAAGATCTGCCGCGAAATCTTTCAAATGCACCCCTCGGTTCCCATTTTTTTGACCTACGAACCCCCCTTTTTAGTATGACCCAAGGGTTGCCTTGAAAAGTCCTTTTTTTGTGTTAACAATGCATTGTTGGTACTAAAAATTAGTAGTTGGCAGCGTACTAAAAGCAACTCACCAAATCAGGTGAAAAGCCGCTAGTGCGCACAAACAAATTAACACCCACCCTTCCGTCCGTATGTGGTTGAGAAGACGAACGGAAACCCACAATTAAAACATAGACACAAGAAAAGCTCAATTCTGCATCAAAATGATGATCAAAATCAACAAAGAACTCTCCCTGCAGAAGAAAAAAAAACGTCCGCACAAGCGCAACGATCCTCTCTCGTTGTCCCGCCCCGCCTTTCGCACACCGCGAGACACCCAGGTCTCCATGCCATGAGTGATCTTCCCACCAACGTCTTTTTCTTTCTTTTTTTGTATAAGCACCTGCTTTGTAGGAAATACTTGAGGAGGCTGCCAGCTGCAAAACATCAAAGGAGGTAAATGTGCTGTAGCCCACACGAAACACAGGTGAATCTGGGTATAGTGGCGGGCATAAGCGTTCAACAAAAAAGACCCATTTTGTAGTTGTATTGTTTCTTCCTCTCTAGCCTCCTTCGAAGTAAGCACAAGGCAGCCCCTCGAGTATTTTTGGTAGGAAAATAAACTAGTTTCTTTGAAGACTAATACTAATCCGAACGACAAGTTTGCCGCTCCAATCCGTCAAGAGAAACAAAGTAGTTTGCTCCTCTGCTCCTTGGCACCACTTCATGTGGTCAGCAGCAAGAATAGCAGCTTTCTGGCTTCACCTTTTACTCCAACCATAAGGCGCGCGGCAAGCAGAGCAGGAGCGGTGGACGAGAGTGACAGACACAAGCATAGGAGTGAGGATTTTATTATTGCTCTTGCGTAAGCGTATGCGTAACTGTATGCAGCGCCGTATGCGTATGCGTAACCGTATGCAACGCCGTATGCGTATCGTATGCAACGCCGCATACCCGTATGCAGCGCCGTATGCGTATCGTATGCAACGCCGTATGCGTATCGTATGCAACGCCGTATGCGTATCGTATGCAACGCCGTATGCGTATCGTATGCAACGCCGTATGCGTATCGTATGCAACGCCGTATGCGTATCGTATGCAACGCCGTATGCGTATCGTATGCAACGCCGTATGCGTATCGTATGCAACGCCGTATGCGTATCGTATGCAACGCCGTATGCGTATCGTATGCAACGCCGTATGCGTATCGTATGCAACGCCGTATGCGTATCGTATGCAACGCCGTATGCGTATCGTATGCAACGCCGTATGCGTATCGTATGCAACGCCGTATGCGTATCGTATGCAACGCCGTATGCGTATCGTATGCAACGCCGTATGCGTATCGTATGCAACGCCGTATGCGTATCGTATGCAACGCCGTATGCGTATCGTATGCAACGCCGTATGCGTATCGTATGCAACGCCGTATGCGTATCGTATGCAACGCCGTATGCGTATCGTATGCAACGCCGTATGCGTATCGTATGCAACGCCGTATGCGTATCGTATGCAACGCCGTATGCGTATCGTATGCAACGCCGTATGCGTATCGTATGCAACGCCGCATACCCGTATGCAGCGCCGTATGCGTATGCATATATGCGTACGTGTATGCGTAACCGTATGCAACGCCATGCGTATGTGTATGCATAACCCATATGCCTATGCGTATGCATACCCGTATGCAGCGCCGTATGCGTATGCGTATGTGTATGCATAACATGCAGGGTCCAAACCTTGTGTCTTTTTAAAACGCTCCCGCGGGGCCGATGGACCCCAAAAAAAATTTTTGGCAAAAAAAAATTTTGCTCAACTTCCGCAAAAATTACCACAGAGTTTGTTCCAAACTTTTAGAATTCAAAAACCCCATTTTTTTTCTGGAAATAAAATTTTGGCCATTTCCAAAAAGACACAAGGTTCTGACCCTGCATGATAACCACATGGCAACCCTGCTCAACATTCTAAATACCGGAACCCCAAGCGAACTTTAACTCTAGGAAAAAAGCAAACAAACACAAACACGCCAAAAACCATGAGCTTTGATGACGCGCGTGACTTCGAAGGAGGCGAGCTGACACTCGCGACAGCTCTGAGGGCGAAAATGGAGGGGAAAGCGGGCTTCGTCTTCGACAAGTTCGAGCCGCAGGAGATCCAAACCGGCGGCGACGCCGAAAAGGACAAAGAGTACCTCATGCGCATATCGATCGACGGCGAGCGCTGCGCACACGTGCACATCGGGCAACTGCACGCTGCGGATGCAATTGTAGACGATGTGCAGATCAAGCCCGTCTCCGTGACGCTATGAAAGGCCAGCGGGAACACCTTCACTTTGCACTGTAGTGCTGTACACAGAACCCCGACAGAAGAAGAAAGAGCACCTCTTTGTACAGTCAGATTGACAACGCTGCGCACACGTGCACATCGGGCAACTGCACGCTGCGGTGATGCAACTGTGGTCGATGCGCAGATAAAGCCTCCGTGACGCTATGAAAGGCCAGCTGAGGACACCCTCACCTTGCACTGTTGTGTTATACAGAACCCCGAGCTACAGAAGAAGGAAGAGCACCTCATTGTACAGTCAGGTTGACAACGCTGCGCTCACGTGCACATCGGGCAACTGCACGCTGCGGATGCAATTGTAGACGATGTGCAGATCAAGCCCGTCTCCGCGACGCTATGAAAGGCCAGCGGGAACACCTTCACGTTGCACTGTAGTGCTGTACACAGAACCCCGACAGAAGAAGAAAGAGCACCTCTTTGTACAGTCAGATTGACAACGCTGCGCACACGTGCACATCGGGCAACTGCACGCTGCGGTGATGCAACTGTGGTCGATGCGCAGATCAAGCCTCCATGATGCTATGAAAGGCCAGCTGAGGACACCCTCACCTTGCACTGTTGCGTTATACAGAACCCCGCACATCGGGCAACCGCATGCTGCGAAATGCAACTGTTGACGATGAGCAGATCAAGCTTGTCTTCGCGAAGTGATGCAAGGTCAGCTGGGGCACGCTCACCTTGCACCGTTGTGTTAGAACTCCGAGCTACAGAAGAAGATTATCTCATTGTACAGTCGGATAGACAACGCTGCGCACACGTGCACATCGAGCAACTGCACGCTGCGGTGACGCAACTGTGGTCGATGATCATGCCCGTCTCCGTGACGCTATGAAAGGCCAGCTGAGGACACCCTCACCTTGCACTGTTGTGTTATAGTGAACCCCGAGCTACAGACGAAGAAAGAGCACCTCATTGTACCTTCAGATTGACAACGCTGCGCTCACGTGCACATCGGGCAACTGCACCGTGCATGACGGGCAAGGTTCTGCCTCACCACTGAACTAAGTTTTTCTCCCGTTTCGTGAGCGGCGTGTTCTGTCTGAACATCCGTAGAATGCAGATGAGAGAGAGTCTGCGGCGATGGTCTGCACTCGTTGAGGTTGGAATGCAGAATCTCTGGTAGCGAATGGCCTGGCATTAGTCATCACCACCTCTAATGACTACCTCTTTCTTTCGCACCCGTGCGGCAGACAACGGGCAGGTGATGCGATGCGGCAGTTCAGAACAAGTGTCGTTGATTGGCTTCTCCCCCTCTAGCCCTCTCCGAAATGCGCACAAGGCAACCCCTCGGGTATTTTCAGTACTGCAGGCAAAACTGCGCCGCTAATTAAAAAAAAAAAAAAAGTCGCAGTGAGGTGCAGGTGTGGCCCTAAAGCGTGAATGTAAATAGAGATTTTGCCCAAACACATTTTTTTGCACTTTTTTGCACTTTTTTTGCACCAGGCTACAGCCAGGCCTTACGTTCAGCATGCTAAACGTACTGATTTCAGCACGTTAATTCTTTTAGTTTCTCTTTGTACACATGCTGAATCAGTACGTTATCAGCACATATCTTGTGTCCAAGATGCCACCCGAAGGCCACCCAAGCAGGCCCATGCAGGTCTTTCGAAGAACTGGTGGAGGATGGCTTGGATGTCTGCACATGACAGGCATACCCGTTTCTTCGGGCTTACGCGAGTGGGGGAATTGGGTTTATCATACCGTTTTTTCCGGCTCGCTACGCGAGCCGAAGAAGGGGATGATAAATACTCCATTACTTCGATGACCGCCAGGGCCGCATATGATATGATCATTCATCAGAGTGCAAGAGACAAGTTACCACAGTCCGGAAAGCAAAACAGACATAGCATGCCGTGTGGCTCGGCTCGATTTCTTCGTTCGATGAAGAACTATTCAGAAATGTTTTGTGACCAAGCTAGGAGCCTCTGAAGGTCTTAGCTTTATATTGGCAAGCGTTGACACAAAGCCATTCGAGTTCCTGTTGGAACTTGCGCCTGACAAACTTCCGATTGTGATGATGGTGATGATCTTAGCGGCAGTGCTGGTACAACCTCCTTAGCACAGACGACAGAAAGAACGCGAAAGCGCGAAGAGTCCGACACTCCTCCGTCCGAAATCTTTCACTCTCTCAGTGTAGCTACGATCCAAAACGGGTGCAAAAACAGGCGGAAAAAGTGCAAAAAAACGTAAATAGGATCTTGGATTTTGCCTAAAAAGAGCGTAAATAGGGCCACGCGTGGTGAGGTGGCGTTCACTGTGTTCTGAAGAAGCGTTTCTTTGGACTACCGCTCCGGGAAGCAACCGGATACCGGCAGCCCCGCTGTACCAACATGGCAAGTACAGTGTCCCGCGCTCAGAGAAGTAGCTTCATATACCCTATGTTGACCCCATACAAGTGATACAACCAGTGATTTATATATGGGTCTGGGGCTCGGGGCCACCCCGAGCGCGAAAAAAAAAAAAATTGCCTTAATTTTGGGCTGGGGGTTGGGGTAGGGCCGGGTCAATACCAACCGGGATCAGCGGGGGTGAGGGACGAAGCCATGGCGAAGTCATGGCGAAAGCCATGGCGAAGCCATGGGGGCAGGAAGAGTAAAACGGAGGCGGGGAAAGAGGAGGCAGGAGGGCCAGGGGCGGAGGGCCAAAGGGGGTGGTGGGAGGCGAGACGTTGACTACCAAGTCTAATTAAATTTGGGATCGGAAATTGAACGTTGACTACCAATTCTAATTAAATTTGGGATCGGAAATTGGACGTTGACTACCAATTCTAATTAAATTTGAGATCGGAAATTGGACGTTGACTACCAATTCTAATTAAATTCAGAATCCGAAATTGGATGTTGACTACCAATTCTAATTAAATTTGGATTCAAAATTGAACGTTGACTACCAATTCTAATTAAATTTGAGATCGGAAATTGGACGTTGACTACCAATTCTAATTAAATTCAGAATCCGAAATTGGACGTTGACTACCAATTCTAATTAAATTCAGAATCCGAAATTGGATGTTGACTACCAATTCTAATTAAATTCAGAATCCGAAATTGGATGTTGACTACCAATTCTAATTAAATTTGAGATCGGAAATTGGATGTTGACTACCAATTCTAATTAAATGTGAGATCGGAAATTGGACGTTGACTACCAATTCTAATTAAATTCAGAATCCGAAATTGGATGTTGACTACCAATTCTAATTAAATTCAGAATCCGAAATTGGATGTTGACTACCACTTCTAATTAAATTCAGAATCCGAAATTGGATGTTGACTACCAATTCTAATTAAATTTGAGATCGGAAATTGGATGTTGACTACCAATTCTAATTAAATGTGAGATCGGAAATTGGACGTTGACTACCAATTCTAATTAAATTCAGAATCCGAAATTGGATGTTGACTACCAATTCTAATTAAATTCAGAATCCGAAATTGGATGTTGACTACCACTTCTAATTAAATTCAGAATCCGAAATTGGATGTTGACTACCAATTCTAATTAAATTCAGAATCCGAAATTGGATGTTGACTACCAATTCTAATTAAATTTGAGATCGGAAATTGGATGCTGACTACCAATTCTAATTAAATGTGAGATCGGAAATTGGACGTTGACTACCAATTCTAATTAAATTCAGAATCCGAAATTGGATGTTGACTACCAATTCTAATTAAATTCAGAATCCGAAATTGGATGTTGACTACCACTTCTAATTAAATTCAGAATCCGAAATTGGATGTTGACTACCAATTCTAATTAAATTCAGAATCGGAAATTGGATGTTGACTACCAATTCTAATTAAATTCAGAATCCGAAATTGGATGTTGACTACCACTTCTAATTAAATTCAGAATCCGAAATTGGATGTTGACTACCAATTCTAATTAAATTCAGAATCCGAAATTGGATGTTGACTACCAATTCTAATTAAATTCAGAATCCGAAATTGGATGTTGACTACCAATTCTAATTAAATTTGAGATCGGAAATTGGATGTTGACTACCAATTCTAATTAAATTTGAGATCGGAAATTGGATGTTGACTACCAATTCTAATTAAATTTGAGATCGGAAATTGGACGTTGACTACCAATTCTAATTAAATTTGGATTCAAAATTGAACGTTGACTACCAATTCTAATTAAATTTGAGATCGGAAATTGGATGTTGACTACCAATTCTAATTAAATTTGAGATCGGAAATTGGATGTTGACTACCAATTCTATTTAAATTTGAGATCGGAAATTGGACGTTGACTACCAATTCTAATTAAATTTGGATTCAAAATTGAACGTTGACTACCAATTCTAATTAAATTTGAGATCGGAAATTGGATGTTGACTACCAATTCTAATTAATTTTGGATCCGACAATAGACGTTCACTGCCACTTCTAATTAAATTTGGGATCCGACATTAGACGTTGACTACCAATTCTATTTAAATTCAGAATCGGAAATTGGACGTTGACTACCACTTCTAATTAAATTTGGATACGACATCAGACGTTGACTACCGATTGTAATTAAATTTGGAATCCGAAATTGGAAGTTGACTACCAATTCTAATTAAATTTTGGATTTGGCATCAGACGTTGACTACCGATTGTAATTAAATTTGGAATCCGAAACTGGACGTTGACTACCAATTGTAGTTAAATTTGGGATCCGAAACTGGACGTTGCCTATCAATTCTAATTAATTTTTGGATTTGGCATCAGACGTTGCCTACCAATTTTAATTAAATTTGGAGCCAACCCTGAACGTTGACTACCAATTCTATTTAAATTTGGAATCGGAAATTGGACGTTGAGTACCGATTCTAATTAGATTTGGGGTTCGGCATCAGACGTTGACTACCGGTTCTAACTGAATTTGGATTCAATACTAGAAGTTGACCGGTGCGGAAATTCTTCGCTGTACCGTACCGTGCGCTGGGGGGCGCTGCCCCCCAGACCCCCCTCTCTTACAAATTAGCTTAACCATTTCGTCTGATTCTTGTTCCAACACTGAGGTTGGGTGGGTTAGCCTGGGCTGCCCTGGTAGTGCTTGCCTCTTGACTACCAATTCTAATTAATTTTGGATCCACCACAGGACCCCGAGGGCGAAAAGGACTTTTCTGCAGAGGAGGAAAAGCTATATAAATCCCTGGATACAACATCCAAAAAAAAAAAAAAAAACTATAGTTATAGCCAGCGGCCGGGTGTTGTGGGTGGGCAGCGGTAGTGGGTGGTCATGTGGTGGGAGGTCGTAGAGGTTGTGCAGTGGGTGGGTGGTGCGGTGGGCAGTGGTGGTAGTGGGCAGTGAGTGGGTGGATAGTGCTACAGTACGGTTACTGCACCTTTGGATCATCGTTCTAGCAACGTACACCCTCAATTTTGGAACCTGCTGCACTGGCCCATTAGCTTGGCAAAAATTTCCGCGCCTGCGGCGCTGGCATTTTTGTATTGTTTCAGGAGCACCCTGTCGGGTACATGAAAGTGCACTTGACTCGCATCAACTTTGCCGCAGTCCCTGTGGACTACAAACGGCTATAGCGATTCTTGCTGTTTGGATACCTGCAGCGCTGACCCAATAGCTTGAAAAAATTTCCGCGCCTGCGGCGCTGGTATTAGCTTATGTAAAGTTACATGTCGTGTTGCCAAGAAGACCGCAGCTGTCAGCCCTGCTGTCGCAGAAAACCGCCAGGTGACACCTTCTTCACGTGGCTTTTTTGCTTCCCGAAGGACAGTCTCTGGGGTGGACAGTAGTGACAACTACAAAGTTGCCACAGTCTCTGTGGACTACAGAGCGGCTAACAATTCTTGCTGTGTGGCGCTACCTTCGATGAGCAAAACCCACTTGCACGTGCCGCATTTCGTCCGAAAACCCCACACCCTCAACACAGTGTCGGTCTGAGCTCCACACGCACCAAGTGCCACGAGGACCCCGAAAAGTGCTCTGTACAACATTTGGTAGGATTTTACGTGGGGCTCAGAGCTCAAGCTACTTCCCTGGGCCCGCGCTCCAAAAAAAAAAAAAAAAAAAAAAAACACCAAACTAATCGTCCTTCGGGATCGACGGTAACACAAAAACGACGAGGCGGATCGAGAACAAACGAACATGGTAATGTTTGAAACGTGGGCGGCGCGGCGCCCTGGTGTGGTCTCTCCTCCTCCTCAACCCCCCTCTTCCTAACCACGCTAGGCCCCGCGCCTGCAGTTCGCGCGGTTTTTACCCGCGTGCTGCAGCTTGCTTGCGCGAGGGCAAAGCAAAAAAAAAAAAAGTGAACCCGACCGGAGTGCGCAGGGATTTGTATAGTATTCACGCACCCATAGCCGATTTCTTTATGGTAACAAGCTTGCGTGTCTATATCGAAAAGTGCCGGAGGGCAGCGTGCTGTGCTAAATCACTTAGAATAGGGGTCTCACACGCGTACACACAAGCAAAGGCTGTGCGCAAAAAGATAGCCACGACGCTTTTTAAGTTTCTTATGGTAACAACCGCAGTTGTCGTTATCAAAAAGTGACGGCTGGCAGCGTTGCTGTGGAAATTACCACAACAGGTGATTGCACATACGGCAGTGGAAAAACTATCTCTTGCCTCGAGAAATTGTTTTCTTGCACTCGTGGCAATCCGGAAAACTCGAGTGCAAGAAAACAACTCGATTGTGCTGTTGTACACGACAGGAACTTGGCCAGTAGCTGGTGTGTGTGGGCGCGACAACTTTCTTGGCCTTCGGCGTCCCCGTGCGGAGCTCTCTCGGCGCAGAAAAGTCAGATGATGCGGCAGTAAAGCAATCTTCTTACCTCGAGACGTCGTTTTCTTGCACTCGGTATTCCAGATTGCCACTCGATCCCTACGGGCTCTCGTAGCAATCTGGAAAACCTCGCGCAAGAAAACGACTTTTCTCTCGGTGAATAGCTGTTTACGCCACGCTGGGCACCGTGGTAGCCCCCCCCCCCCCCCCCCCCCCTAGGGCTAAGTTGGATGGAAACGCCGTTTCTTTTAGTTTTTTCGAAATATGGAAACGGAAACGGAAACGGAAACGTTTCCGTTTCTTTTAAAAGAAACGCCAGAAGGCTCCTCGTGCTGAGGGGCCCTATAGGATACCACTTCGCGGGTCCTTCTGTGTGTCCGTCGGGTGTCCGTTTCCAGCCAAATTTGGCTTTCCTTTCAGGGGCGGGATCACCTTCTTCTTTTGATCTACCAGCGGGCACTTCCCTTCCTCCGTCTTCTGGCGGGCTCTCTGACTCTTCAGGGCCCTTCCTGGGCTGTTCTTCGACTTGGCTCGGCCCCTTCTTGTGTGTCGTCGCGGTCTCGTTTGTGCAGAGCAGTCGCTGATGCTCACCGCTTTTCTTTCATCGGCAATCTGACACGAGCAAATAGGTAACCACAAGCTAATGATGCAGAATGTCGTCACATGCGGATGCTGAGGTTTTCTGACACCAGGTTCCACTCTTCTGTGCCTACCACTTCGTCCTCTGCTGCTTCCAACCCACGTTCTCATGTTTACTTGTATCGGCGGCCGTGCCGAGTGGGGCTTTTTGAATCTGCCGTCCTCTTCTGCATTGTCGGTGGGGTTCTTCCTGCCGTCGCTGTCTATGCTCCGACAACACCGCCCGATGGTGCCCCTTCCGGTGACGGTTGCCACCCGTCGTCGTATGCAAGGTGCACTGTGGCAAGCGATGTTTAACGCACACGTTACTGCGTGGCCATCGCTTTTCTGGCGGGTTCAACATTGCCCCGGCATACGTGTGCCCTTCTCACCTCCTGATGCTGATCGCACTCCCTCTTTGTCTTACGCCGCCGAAAAACCCCCTGTAGCCTGTGGCGCGGCGGTGCTCCCGCTGTCCTGAACGACCGTATCTGTATAGCCTATTATTGGAAGCGGATGTGCTTTCCCGATCGTCTTCAGCGCGTTGGCCAACGGCCTCGCATAACAGAGCATCGTCGCCACAACAGCCATTGGTATAAAGAGCTGCAGACCTCAAAGTCATCACAACCGGATGCGTGTGGTTGCGTCTGCTCCACGCGGTCGCAACTCTTATGCTTCTTTCCTCCCTCTTTTTCGGAGCCACCTTGTCCATGGTTTCCCACTGGATTGCGGGGTCCGCCGTTCGGAACACATTTCCGGTCGGACCTTCAGCCAGTATACTAGTGGCATACCAGCCGTTTCTTTTGAAAAGAAACGGCGTTTCCATCCACCGCCAAAAAGAAGGAAACGGAAACGGAAACGGAAACGGAAACGTTTCCAACGTTTCCATCCTACATAGCCCTAGGGGGGGTCAAAAGCTGTCAAAATAGGTCATTTTTTTGGGAACCACATAGGGGCTCCTAAAAGGCAATAAAATTTGGTAAACCGCCCCAGAACCGTATAGAAATGCCTAAAACATGCTTTTTGGCTGCTGAAGTGCCCCGAAAAGGCCTTTTTACGAGTGCCCAATTTTTGGACTCAGGGTGGACACCGTTTGGTACCGGTGTTCTTCTTTTTAGGTGACAACCCCAAAAATAGTGACAGCATGAACCGAAGAAGGAAAACAACACTGCCCAAACCTATGTATTTTTACTCAAAAGACTATCCTGGGAGTTGGGGATGGTGGGGCTTCGTAGGAGGCATCGACAAGCGACTCAATGAGGTACGGCTTCGTAACGTGCCACCCCCTCGAGTCCTTGACGTCAGCGCCAGCTTTCGTAGTGGCCTGTGTCGTGTAGCGTGCTACCGCAAGCTGCAGATACCCTGCCCTGAGCTGCTATGTCGTGGCAGCCCTATGAATCCACCGCCGAACCTTTTCGTTCAAGTCCAGTTTTCTATTTTTGTTCAAGCTCAACGTGCGTTGGGGTTAGGTACCAGAGATACACCCCGGTGACCAGTATTGTCTTCCGTGCGTGTGCAATGCGACCCTTTCGGGGTGGTGTACGAAAGGCGAACTTGAATAAAAGACACTGTCGCGTGCATCCCTTCAACAAAAACGTTGGGATCTGGAAAATCCCACTACGGATGCGAGCATCTCATTGTGTTTTTCTCGGAAAGACATCGAACTTTGTGAATATCGCCCCAGCAGCAGTTCGGGGAAGAGCTGCTGCCTGCGGTGTCAACAACACCTCAGCTTGCGCAAGACTCAGAGAGCCTTTTGGGACGTTGTTAACCATCCAGACGAGCAACGTTCATAGCTGCCTTCCTCCTGGGTGTCGTTTGCCCTTTTGTTGCTTCCATTTGTGGCTGCCTGCACGTGATTGTAGCCTCATCTTTGCATGGTATGAACAGTGAAGCACACACACAGGCAGCTAGCCGGTACCAAACGGTGTCCACCCTAAAACCATCAACTAATACACCCCCCCCTGGGCCATTTTCCATGAAATTTTCCCCAAAAACACGTTTCCGGGCATTTCTGAGGCGGGTTGCATGTTTTTTTAGCCTTAAACTGCCGTTAAGTCTACAGGCTGAAAATGTCACCATTTTGACGCAAAAAAAGACCTTTTGACCCCCCCTACCCCCCCCCCAGCGGCTATCAATTTTTCTTCGACGGTTTCGAGTTTTCTTTGAATTCGGGCTGGAACAACATCCCATGCCGTGGACATGTCAGTACAAAAAAGAAGGTTGGCAGCGTTGGAACCTGCCATGTAAAGATGATACAAGACAGGTCCTTCGCACACACGCAAACACGTGCTAAAAGAGGAATCCTGGACCACAAAGGTGGGCGTTATGGTGTCGGGTTGCCACTGCGGTGCTGGTGGACGCGTGACAGATCTTCAAGCGACTTTCTGGAAAAAACTATACAAATCCCTGCGGAATCGCATACTTGCTCAACCAAAACAGGGGGAAAAGAAGAAAAAGGTCCAGGAGCGTACTTAATTACTTCGGTTTTCGGGGGGGGGGTGCCAAAATATCGTCGTTTTCTTCGCTTGTTTTCTCACGAAGTAGCTAAGTACGCAAGAACTCCGCAACGCGGGGTAGGGCAGGGCTTACGCTCCACGTGTGGAACGTGTGGATTTCCACACGTTAATTCTTTTTGGATTTTGTTCCCCCACGTGTGGATCCACAGGTACCACATGTGGATTTTGATTTATTGGTCCATGCAGGGGAGTCTAGGCCCACTAGTGGTCAAAGCCGCACAGCCAGGTGTCGCCAAGTCTTACGATTCATCGTGGGAATGTTTCAGCGTAACGACCAAACAGCAGGTCGTTGGGGTTTTAGCAACACAACGTCTAAAATTGTAAAAAACTCAGCAAGTGAAGCGCCAAGGCATTCCAGTAGCCACCTAGCGACGCTATTTTCTTTTGCCGTCGCACATGAGGGGAAAGGGGGTTTTTCCCCCTCGAACCTTAAGCGCCACACACTTTAAACCTTACACACTTTAAACCTTACCACATGTGGACCACACGTATTTTCTCTGAGACCGAAAACGGAGCGTAACCCCTGTGCTCAACCAAGACAGGAAAAAAAGAAGAAAAAGGTCCAGGAGTTTCAAGCCAGTTTTCACTCTAAAAGTCCCGGATTCTCAAGCGAACTATAACTCTAAAAAAAGCCAAGATTATCTCTTTGAAAGTATGTAGATCTTGCAGGAACCAGTCGACGAGACCTCTTGATATTCGTGCTGCGACTGCGGGAGCCGGAAAACATACGACCCCCCCTTCGTGAGAAAACAAGCGAAGAAAACGACGATATTTTGGCACTCCCCGAAAACCGAACTACTTAGTTACTTCGGTTTTCGGGGGGGTGCCAAAATACCGTCGTTTTCTTCGCTTGTTTTCTCACGAAGTAACTAAGTACGCAAGAACTCCGCAACGCGGGGTCGGGCGACGTTCTTTTTTATAGCTGGTGCTAACTGAGTTTCTAAACGGTTCTGACAGGGTTTGCATGACTTGCCACTGCGGCGAAGTCATCCAGTACACCATACTTTGCATCCTGGCAGAGTCTGGCAGAGTCTGGCTGAGTCTCGCCAGAGTCCACCTGAGTCTGGGCGACTCAGGCAGACTCAGGCTGGACTCAGGCAGACTCAGGCTGGACTCAGGCAGACTCAGGCTGGACTCAGGCAGACTCAGGCTGGACTCAGGCAGACTCAGGCTGGACTCAGGCAGACTCAGGCTGGACTCAGGCAGACTCAGGCTGGACTCAGGCAGACTCAGGCTGGACTCAGGCAGACTCAGGCTGGGCAGTATATATTAGTGTTCGGGTCACTTCAGTGGGGCAGTGGGGGCCAAGAATCACAACCACAATTGCAATCGCAAGGATTAAAACCTAGCCACCTGGAAGGGACTAGCGATCTGGTCAAGAACCACATCACAAAGCTGTTGAGCACGACACAGACAGGTGCAAGGCAACTTGTAAAGCGTACAGTGTTAGGTATAGGAAATTACCTATACTCAACGAACCGCGATTTTTGCGGTTCAGCGTTAGGTATAAGTAATTGCCTGTAGGTGGGCACTGGACCAGCTTTAGGGTCCCAATTTCAGGTGTTCAAGTTTCGTTTGCAACACTCAATTTTTGTCTGGAAAGGAGCACTTTTGATTTCAGTGTGTGGGGTCCCAATTTGTTGTCTGATACCCCATGCACATCTGCAAGTTTGCCAGAACCTCAGTGACCAACCACTGAAGTAACCAGGTGCAGTAGTTCAGTACCATCAACAGTGCAGCCCGCCCAGCCTGAGTTTGCCTGAGTCCATACTGAGTCTGGCTGAGTCGCACTGACTCAGGCTCGACGCAGGCTAAGCTCAGGCTCGACTCAGGCTCGACTCAGGCTCGACTCAGTCTGAGTATTTCTTCCCGGAGGGGAGTATTTCTCGCAGACTCAGCCAGGATGCAAAGCATGGTACAATAAATATACTATAAAAAGTAGCCCTCGGTTCGCCCTGCACGAACGACGCAGTGTGATGGGCCTTTCTTCAGAGGGCACGTCAGCCGAGCGAGCCTGGGCCCTGCTTGGCTGCCGCTACACTCCGAAGCTTAGCCTGAGCCCCCCGGCACCGGCCATCCCCCACGCTGCTACAAACCTGGAGTTGCAGTTCCAAGCGCCCCCTCGCACCCCCTCCCGCCCTCGCTCTTTTCAGCTCTCGCGGCTGCTCTCTCGCCTTGTTTTCCCAAACCACGTTTTTTTTACATAAGCGCCAGCTTGAAAGGAAATGCTCGACGATGCTGCCCGACAAAGAACAGAAGGGATCCCAAGTGCTGTAACTACCGAACCACGTGTTGAACGGACGTGAGGTCATGCGGGTCTACCCCTACACGACAAATCACACAAACACAACAGGTCAAAGTCCTGAGTGAGAAAGCAACACACGGTGATGTAAGCGAAGAACAAATCAGATTGTGTTTGTATTGTATTTGCCCCTTACCTCTATATTTCCCCCCTTCCACTCGGAGTCGAAGCAGCTACGTCGAGTATTTCCTCTCCCCTACACGGCGGACTCCCCCACCGGTTGGGGGGGTATACAACCCGTAACCACATAGCCCTTTCTTGCTCTAAGAGAACCCATTCATGAACGGTCACACGGAGACCCTAAAACCCCGGAATTTCAAGCGAACTTTAACTCTAAAAAAATAAGGGGAAACCCCCCGACCGCACACGACCGCACAAACACTCCCCCAGTCCGCCGTGTACAAATAGTGACTGTGCGAGGTGACCAAGCGTTTTCCACTCCGCCTCTCGCCCCGCATCGACTCCCTTTTTGCATGACTTGTGTCCTGCCCTTTGCCCGCCTTTATTATACCTCTTTGGCCCAGTCTGCCCGCCGTGCCCTTGCGTCAATTTCCGGACGCGTCACGGAACACTCCAAACAAGCACCGGGCTTTCAGTCCTCAAAAGATGCTATCGGAAGGTTTAGCGCGGGAGCACGTCGAAGTGTACAGAAGAAAGAAGAGCCGCACCACATCTCCCGTGTTGGTAGAGCTACGGTGTGACTATGTGTGCGTTAGTGTGCCAGTATACAGTGTGTCACTACACTGTGTGTCACTACACAGTGTGTCACTGAACACTGTGTGTCACTACACTGTGTGTCACTACACTGTGTGTCACTACACTGTGTGTCACTACACTGTGTGTCACTACACTGTGTGTCACTACACTACACTGTGTGTCACTACACTGTGTGTCACTACACTACACTGTGTGTCACTACACTGTGTGTCACTACACTGTGTGTCACTACACTGTGTGTCACTACACTGTGTGTCACTACACTGTCACTACACTACACTGTGTGTCACTACACTACACTGTGTGTCACTACACTGTGTGTCACTACACTGTGTGTCACTACACTGTGTGTCACTACACTGTGTGTCACTACACTGTGTGTCACTACACTACACTGTGTGTCACTACACTGTGTGTCACTACACTGTGTGTCACTACACTGTGTGTCACTACACTACACTGTGTGTCACTACACTACACTGTGTGTCACTACACTGTGTGTCACTACACTGTGTGTCACTACACTGTGTGTCACTACACTGTGTGTCACTACACTGTGTGTCACTACACTACACTGTGTGTCACTACACTGTGTGTCACTACACTGTGTGTCACTACACTACACTGTGTCACTACACTGTGTGTCACTACACTGTGTGTCACTACACTGTGTGTCACTACACTGTGTGTCACTACACTGTCACTACACTACACTGTGTGTCACTACACTACACTGTGTGTCACTACACTGTGTGTCACTACACTGTGTGTCACTACACTGTGTGTCACTACACTGTGTGTCACTACACTGTGTGTCACTACACTGTGTGTCACTACACTGTGTGTCACTACACTGTGTGTCACTACACTGTGTGTCACTACACTACACTGTGTGTCACTACACTGTGTGTCACTACACTGTGTGTCACTACACTACACTGTGTCACTACACTGTGTGTCACTACACTGTGTGTCACTACACTGTGTGTCACTACACTGTGTGTCACTACACTGTCACTACACTACACTGTGTGTCACTACACTACACTGTGTGTCACTACACTGTGTGTCACTACACTGTGTGTCACTACACTGTGTGTCACTACACTGTGTGTCACTACACTGTGTGTCACTACACTGTGTGTCACTACACTACACTGTGTGTCACTACACTACACTGTGTGTCACTACACTGTGTGTCACTACACTGTGTGTCACTACACTGTGTGTCACTACACAGTGTGTCACTGCACAGTGTGTCACTGCACACTGTGTGTCACTGCACACTGTGTGTCACTACACAGTGTGTCACTACACAGTGTGTCACTGCACAGTGTGCCACTGCACAGTGCCGCTGCACA
The DNA here is from genome assembly GCA_030068145.1 of Diplonema papillatum. Taxonomy (NCBI): domain Eukaryota; phylum Euglenozoa; class Diplonemea; order Diplonemida; family Diplonemidae; genus Diplonema; species Diplonema papillatum. Next base: position 199,155 of record JAPJBO010000290.1, read on the forward strand.
GTGTGTGACTACTGCACAGTGTGTCACTGCACAGTGTGTCACTGCACACTGTGTGTCACTACACTGTGTGTCACTGCACTGTGTGTCACTACACTGTGTGTCACTACACTACACTGTGTGTCACTACACTGTGTGTCACTACACAGTGTGTCACTACACAGTGTGTCACTGCACAGTGTGTCACTGCACACTGTGTGTCACTACACTGTGTGTCACTGCACTGTGTGTCACTACACTGTGTGTCACTACACTACACTGTGTGTCACTACACTGTGTGTCACTACACAGTGTGTCACTACACAGTGTGTCACTGCACACTGTGTGTCACTACACAGTGTGTCACTACACAGTGTGTCACTGCACAGTGTGCCACTGCACAGTGCCGCTGCACAGTGTGTGACTACTGCACAGTGTGTCACTGCACAGTGTGTCACTACTGCACAGTGTGCCACTGCACAGTGTGTTGGTAGAGCGGGATGTGAACCGACCTGTGCTGGAACGAGTGGAGCGCTGGGAGGCGGAGAAGGGCACGTTCGCGACCGACCTGCATTACGCGCACGCCCGGATCGCGTATTTGGAGGACTTGGTCCGCCTGCAGCGCGACACGGTGGAGCGGCCGCTGCGGCGGAAAGTGGCGGACCTGCAGCTGCGGGTCGACGCGTTCCAGAACCAGCTGAACACCGTCGCGAACCAGATGGAGACGAAGGAGCGGGCCCTCAACCAGGCGATGGATGAGCTGGCTGCGGCTGCCCACGCGTCACTATAAAGTGTGTGACTACACAGTGTGTGACTACACAGTGTGTCATGACACAGTACGTCACTATACAGTGTGGCAGTGTACAGTGTGTCACTACACAGTGTGTCATTACACAGTACGTCACTATACAGTGTGTCAGTGTACAGTCTGTCACTACACAGTGTGTCATTACACTGTGTCACGATACAGTGTGTAGTGTGTCAGTGCACAGTGCGTCACTATACAGTGTGTCTCTACATAGTGTGTCACTAAACAGTGTCATCATACAGTAAAAGCGTGGGAGGGCTCGAGGGTCCTACAAGATGAAGCGAGCGCCACACCTAGACTCGTACATGCCCCTCAGCACGCCCGTCGGCGGCCAAGTCGACGAGGTGGAGATGCCGCGCGGCTCTTCTTTCTTCTGTAGACTTCGACGTGCTTCCGCGCTAGGCCTCCCGTGTTGGTCGAGCGGGATGTAAACCGACCCGTGCTGGAACGAGTGGAGCGCTGGGAGGCGGAGAAGGACGTTCGCGAGTACGCGCACGCCCGGCTCGCGTATTTGGAGGCCACGCGTCACTATAAAGTGTGTGACTACACTACACAGTGTGTCATGACACAGTGTGTCATTACACACTACGTCACTATACAGTTTGTCAGTGTACAGTGTGTCATGACACAGTGTGTCATTACACAGTACGTCACTATACAGTTTGTCAGTGTACAGTGTGTCACTACACAGTGGGCTACACAGTGTATCACTACACAGTGTGTCACTACACAGTAGTACGTCTTTATACAGTGTGTCAGTGTACAGTGTGTTACTGCACAGTGTGTCATGACACAGTGTGTCATTACACAGTACGTCACCATACTGTGTGTCAGTGTACAGTGTGTCACTACACAGCATGCATTACACAGTGTGTCACGATACAGTGTGTCAGTACACAGCGCGTCACTATACAGTGTGTCGCTACATAGTGTGTCACTAAACAGTGTCATCATACAGTAAACGCGTGGGAGGGCTCGAGGGTCCTACAAGATGAAGCGAGCACCACACCTAGACTCGTACATGCCCCTCAGCACGCCCGTCGGCGGCCAAGTCGACGAGGTGCTGGAAGGCCTAGCGCGGAAGCACGTCGAAGTCTACAGAAGAAAGAAGAGCCGCGCGGCATCTCCCGTGTTGGTAGAGCGGGATGTGAACCGACCCGTGCTGGAACGAGTGGAGCGCTGGGAGGCGGAGAAGGCCACGTTCGCGACCGACCTGCAGTACGCGCACGCCCGGATCGCGTATTTGGAGGACTTGGTCCGCCTGCAGCGCGACACGGTGGAGCGGCCGCTGCGGCGGAAAGTGGCGGACCTGCAGCTGCGGGTCGACGCGTTCCAGAACCAGCTGAACACCGTCGCGAACCAGATGGAGGCGAAGGAGCGGGCCCTCAACCAGGCGATGGATGAGCTGGCTGCGGCTGCCCACGCGTCACGATAAAGTGTGTGACTACACAGTGTGTGACTACACAGTGTGTGACTACACAGTGTGTGACTACACAGTGTGTGACTACACAGTGTGTGACTACACAGTGTGTGACTACACAGTGTGTGACTACACAGTGTGTGACAACACAGTGTGTCATTACACTGTGTCACTATACAGTTTGTCAGTGTACAGTGTCACTACACAGTGGCTACACAGTGTGTCACTACACAGTAGTACGTCTTTATACAGTGTGTCAGTGTACAGTGTGTTACTGCACAGTGTGTTATGATACAGTGTGTCATTACACAGTACGTACAGTGTGTCAGTACACAGTGCGTCGCTATACAGTGTGTCGCTACATAGTGTGTCGCTTAACAGTGTCATCATACAGTAAAAGCGTGGGAGGGCTCGAGGGTCCTACAAGATGAAGCGAGCACCACACCTAGACTCGTACATGCCCCTCAGCACGCCCGTCGGCGGCCAAGTTGACGAGGTGCTGGAAGGCCTAGCGCGGAAGCACGTCGAAGTCTACAGAAGAAAGAAGAGCCGCGCGGCATCTCCCGTGTTGGTAGAGCGGGATGTGAACCGACCCGTGCTGGAACGAGTGGAGCGCTGGGAGGCGGAGAAGGCCACGTTCGCGACCGACCTGCAGTACGCGCACGCCCGGATCGCGTATTTGGAGGACTTGGTCCGCCTGCAGCGCGACACGGTGGAGCGGCCGCTGCGGCGGAAAGTGGCGGACCTGCAGCTGCGGGTCGACGCGTTCCAGAACCAGCTGAACACCGTCGCGAACCAGATGGAGGCGAAGGAGCGGGCCCTCAACCAGGCGATGGATGAGCTGGCTGCGGCTGCCCACGCGTCACGATAAAGTGTGTGACTACACAGTGTGTGACTACACAGTGTGTGACTACACAGTGTGTGACTACACAGTGTGTGACTACACAGTGTGTGACTACACAGTGTGTGACTACACAGTGTGTGACTACACAGTGTGTGACTACACAGTGTGTGACTACACAGTGTGTGACTACACAGTGTGTGACTACACAGTGTGTGACAACACAGTGTGTCATTACACAGTACGTCACTATACAGTTTGTCAGTGTACAGTGTCACTACACAGTGGCTACACAGTGTGTCACTACACAGTAGTACGTCTTTATACAGTGTGTCAGTGTACAGTGTGTTACTGCACAGTGTGTCATGATACAGTGTGTCATTACACAGTACGTACAGTGTGTCAGTACACAGTGCGTCGCTATACAGTGTGTCGCTACATAGTGTGTCGCTTAACAGTGTCATCATAAAGATGAAGCGAGCACCACACCTAGACTCGTACATGCCCCTCAGCACGCCCGTCGGCGGCCAAGTCGACGAGGTGCTGGAAGGCCTAGCGCGGAAGCACGTCGAAGGCTACAGAAGAAAGAAGAGCCGCGCGGCATCTCCCGTGTTGGTAGAGCGGGATGTGAACCGACCCGTGCTGGAACGAGTGGAGCGCTGGGAGGCGGAGAAGGCCACGTTCGCGACCGACCTGCAGTACGCGCACGCCCGGATCGCGTATTTGGAGGACTTGGTCCGCCTGCAGCGCGACACGGTGGAGCGGCCGCTGCGGCGGAAAGTGGCGGACCTGCAGCTGCGGGTCGACGCGTTCCAGAACCAGCTGAACACCGTCGCGAACCAGATGGAGGCGAAGGAGCGGGCCCTCAACCAGGCGATGGATGAGCTGGCTGCGGCTGCCCACGCGTCACTATAAAGTGTGTGACTACACAGTGTGTGACTACACAGTGTGTGACTACACAGTGTGTGACTACACAGTGTGTGACTACACAGTGTGTGACTACACAACTACACAGTGTGTGACTACACAGTGTGTGACTACACAGTGTGTGACTACACAGTGTGTGACTACACAGTGTGTGACTACACAGTGTGTGACTACACAGTGTGTGACAACACAGTGTGTCATTACACAGTACGTCACTATACAGTTTGTCAGTGTACAGTGTCACTACACAGTGGCTACACAGTGTGTCACTACACAGTAGTACGTCTTTATACAGTGTGTCAGTGTACAGTGTGTTACTGCACAGTGTGTCATGATACAGTGTGTCATTACACAGTACGTACAGTGTGCCAGTACACAGTGCGTCGCTATACAGTGTGTCGCTACATAGTGTGTCGCTTAACAGTGTCATCATACAGTAAAAGCGTGGGAGGGCTCGAGGGTCCTACAAGATGAAGCGAGCACCACACCTAGACTCGTACATGCCCCTCAGCACGCCCGTCGGCGGCCAAGTTGACGAGGTGCTGGAAGGCCTAGCGCGGAAGCACGTCGAAGTCTACAGAAGAAAGAAGAGCCGCGCGGCATCTCCCGTGTTGGTAGAGCGGGATGTGAACCGACCCGTGCTGGAACGAGTGGAGCGCTGGGAGGCGGAGAAGGCCACGTTCGCGACCGACCTGCAGTACGCGCACGCCCGGATCGCGTATTTGGAGGACTTGGTCCGCCTGCAGCGCGACACGGTGGAGCGGCCGCTGCGGCGGAAAGTGGCGGACCTGCAGCTGCGGGTCGACGCGTTCCAGAACCAGCTGAACACCGTCGCAAACCAGATGGAGGCGAAGGAGCGGGCCCTCAACCAGGCGGTCGACGAGCTGGCGGCGGCGGCGCATGCGAAGGATCGGGCGGCAGAGGAGGAGCGGAGGGAGAGGCAGCGGCTGGTGGCCCACCACGAGGAACACCTGCGCGCGGAGCGTGACCTGTCCCGCGTGACAATCGAGAAGAAAGCAGCGGAGCTCGAGACCCTGCGCCGCGATCTCGAAGCGAGTCTTTCCCAACGAGAGGCAAGCTCACCGGTGAACAGCTGGGGAGGGGGCGGCACCCGGGTTCGCGAAGAATCACAGCACTTGGAGCACGTCGCTGCGTCTCTGTCCGCAGCGCTCGAAGCGAAGGACCGCGAAATCGACTCGCTGACCGACCGGATCAACACTCTAGTCGAAGGCACCACCGTCGAAAACGGCAGCGCCGAGCACGCGTCCTTCACCGCCGTCTGGACCACCCTCGAGACCCTTCTCACCGACACCGAGCGCCACAAGGCGGGGCTCGCCACCGCAGCGTCGCAGCTCGCTTTAAGAAACGTGTCGTTCCCCGTCAAAAAGACGAAGCCGCCGCCGCCGATGCCGCCGCCGTTCTCGACCCTCGCTGCGTGGGGGAAGGCGATGGAGGACGTTGCGTCCCTGGCGAGTGGGGTGTCAGCGGACGGCAGGTCGTATTCGGTGCACGTGCTGAAGAAGGTGATCACTTCGCACGAGGCGGCGCTGGAGGCTGCCGCGGAGAAGGAGCGGGCGGCGTCGGTGGCGAAAGGGTTGGACCGCCAGCGGCTCGCGGAGGTGGAGAGGGACAGGGACGAAGAGCGCAAATTGTTCTCCCGAGAGCGGGAGAAGCTCCGAGCCGAGGCCGGTAGCCTGAAGAAGAACTTCCAAGACCTGCAGCAGAAGGCCATGCGGCCACACTACTCGCTGGTCGAAGCGTTTGCTCAGACGGATTCGTCGCTCGGCTCGATCTCCAACTCGTACACGCAGACCGCCTGGGACGCGCAAACCGCCGGGCACCTGCCGCAGCACGCGGACTTCAACGCGAAGCAGCTGACCATCCAAGACCTGACGCGGTCCATCGAACAGCGGGACCACGACATCCGCAGGATGCGCGAGCAGCGGGAACGGTTCCTGTCCTTCGTGTTCGAGCCCGCGCAGAAGCTCGCGCCGCTGCCGTCTTCGGCGCAGGCGGCTAGCTCGCCGGTGCCGGCCAACAGGCCTTCGCCGACGGCGGAAGACGCAGCGGCACAGCACATCCACACGTCGCCACGCCGTGCGTCTGCTTTGACACAACTCTCCGCCATGGACTTCCTGGGGTCGTAGACTCGTGTGGCCTGTGTTCTATTGCAGGTTGAGTGTCTGCTGGCACGGCACAGCCTCTTGACTCCTGTCAAGCTGACTGTCTGAAGGTAAAAGACAGCCTCTTGACTACACACAACCCCTGTCAGGCTGACTGTCGACAAGATGGAAAACAACCACAGTCTTTTTTCTACCGTCGAGTTGACTGCTCAAGTATCGTAGTTGCACTCAAGTTGTTGTGAACTGGGTTCTATCGTCAAGTAGACTGTTTGAAGGCGGGCGGCGTCGCCGGTGAAAGGGTTTTGGACTGCCAGCGGCTCGGAGGTGGAGAGGGACAGGGACAAAGAGCGCAAATTGTTCTCCCGAGAGCGGGAGAAGCTCCGAGCCGAGGCCGGTAGCCTGAAGAAGAACTTCCAAGACCTGCAGCAGAAGGCCATGCGGCCACACTACTCGTGCGTCTGCTTTGACACAACTCTCCGCCATGGACTTCCTGGGGTCGTAGACTCGTGTGGCCTGTGTTCTATCGTCAGGTTGAGTGTCTGCGCAGCCTCTTGACTGCTGTCAAGCTGACTGTCTGAAGGCAAAAGACAGTCTCTTGACTTCACACAACCCCTGTCAAGCTGACTGTCTGAAGACACAATACTGTCTCTTTCTATCATCAAGCTGGCTGTCTGAAGACACGCCTGTATTCTATTGCAGGTTGAGTGTCTGCAGGCGCAGCACAGCCTCTTGACTGCTGTCAAGCTGCCTGTCTGAAGGCAAACGACAGCCTCTTGACTACCCACAACTCCAGTCAAGCTGACTGTGTGAAAACCCAATAGCGTCTGTTTCTATTGTCAAGCTACAACACAGTCTTTTTCTAACGTCGACTAGACTGCTCAAGTATCGTGGTTGCACACAAGTTCGTGAACTGAGTTCTATCGTCAAGTAGATTGTCTGAAGGCAAAAGACAGGCTCTTGACTACCCACAACTCCAGTCAAGCTGACTGTGAGACCCAATACCGTCTGTTTCTATTGTCAAGCTACAAGACAGTCTTTTTCTAACGTCGACTAGACTGCTCAAGTATCGTGGTTGCACACAAGTTCGTGAACTGAGTTCTATCGTCAAGTAGATTGTCTGAAAGCAAAAGACAGGCTCTTGACTACCCACAACTCCAGTCAAGCTGACTGTGAGACCCAATACCGTCTGTTTCTATTGTCAAGCTACAACACAGTCTTTTTCTACCGTCGAGTTGACTGCTCAAGCCGGCCAACAGGCCTTCGCCGACTGCGGAAGACGTGGCGGCGTAGCACATCCACACGTCGCCACCGTGCGTCTGCTTTGACAGAACTCTGGGGTCGTAGACTCGTGTGGCCTGTGTTCTATCGTCAGGTTTAGTGTTTTTAGACACAGGACAGCACAGCACAGCCTCTTGGCTGCTGTCCAGCTGACTGTCTGAAGGCAAGAGGCAGCCTCTTGGCCAACACCTGTCAAGCTGACTGTGTGAAGATGCTAACACAGTCTCTTTCTATTGTCAAGCTGGCTGTCTGTAAACACAACTCAGTGTTTTTCTATGCCGGCGAGCTGACTGCTGAAGTATCGCAATTGCACGCAAGTTCTTGCGAACTGACTTCTATCGTCGGAAGTTGAGTGTAGGCTGCGTTCTATTGTCAGTCGGCTTTCCCAAAGCAAATTTCCTCTTGGTGTCGGTCGCACCAGTTAAAAAACTTGGCCAGCCGTAGTCAAAGTGTGTAATACATCCCTCACACTTACCCGACTCCCGGCCTCAATGGTCAACCGGAGACCCGAAAACACCGAACCTTTCGACCACACTATAAACGCTAGAAAAGAACAAGCCACAAGCTTAGCTAGCCATAGTTAAAGCATGCAAATATGGTTGCATCCCTCAGACTGCCCGACTCCCGGCCTCAATGGTCAACCGGAGACCCTAAAACACCGAATCTTTCGACCACACTATAAACGCTAGAAAAGAACAAGCCACAAGCTTAGCTAGCCATAGTTAAAGCATGCAAATATGGTTGCATCCCTCAGACTGCCCGACTCCCGGCCTCAATGGTCAACCGGAGACCCTAAAACACCGAATCTTTCGACCACACTATAAACGCTAGAAAAGAACAAGCCACAAGCTTAGCTAGCCATAGTTAAAGCATGCAAATATGGTTGCATCCCTCACACTGCCCGACACCCGGCCTCGATGATCAACCGGAGACCCTAAAACACCGAACCTCTAAACCAGAATAAACGCTTGAAAGTCGGTTCATTGCACGCAACCTTGCGTTCTATCAGCAAGTCGACTGCCCAGAAAGCACGACCGTTGCTGCTGGTTGACCGCGTTACCACGGAGTGAGCTTCTTTCCCCCTTCTGCTTTTCCCCAACTTGTCCATCCTTCCTTTTATAGATACCATCCGTTTCTCCATGATAGTCCGCCTTCAATTTTTTGTTTTTGTTATTTCCTTTCTGTTTGGGGTTTCTTCGAGTTCTGAAACCGTTGATTCGACAAAGTTAGAGAGCCACGTCCCGGCCCAGTCGCTGCTGTTGTCTTGTGCTCCTTCACCGTTTTTTTGTGCATTGTTTGCAGCCAACAAGCTTGACGTCGAACCACCAGGTTACTATATAAATATGCGGGTTAAGGATCTGTCCCTATGTCACAGTGAAAGATCCCAAGCAAAAGTTTCACCTTTGCTGAAAAAACCCGGTGGCAGAGTGCCTTGGCGAGTACGCGGAGTGCCTGCGGTGGAGTAAGGGACACGCGGAAAACCAGCACATCAACCGGGCGGATGAGGCGGCGTCGATCACTCTACGTGAGGGAACGCCGGCGTTGGATGTGGAACACCTCCACTGGAGAAACGGGGAGAAGGCAGTATGCTGCTTCGCAGCCGGGAACTTCCCCCAGCTGGAGGGACCAGCCGAGTACGTGCGGCGAGTGTGCCAGTACGGACGAGCGAAGACCGCGACGAGGGCGATTCGGCAGATGGCGACGGGGAAGACGACGAGAGGAAGCACCCTCAGGGCGCTGGAGACGGTCCCAGGGGCGGTGGACCTCCTGCTCGCGATCGTGAGAAGGTCGATACTGCCGAAGGGAACCCGCGTGCAGTGTAGACGGTGTTGCGAGCTGGCGACCGCAGAACACGTGCTGCTTGCCGACGACGACACACACAACGAAGTGTCGGACATCCGAAGCGCCACAACGCGTCGCCCGCCGGTGGTAAAAGAGCTCCTTGAAGACTTTGCGCTGAAGCACGGGCCGGCGGTACTACACGTCGCGAGACGCGTGAAAGCCCTGTGCGATGACCCGCTCGCCGCCCGATGGTCGACGCTGATCACGACGTATTCGGTCTAAGAAGCCCGGCACCGAAATAGCCGATATGAGAAATGTGGACACTATCGAGAGCTTTGGTTTTATCTTTGCGAGCGGGACACCTAGAGGGCGAACGAGGCGGGACTACGAATTCTTCTTTTCTTATAGAGACGGCGCGAGACAAAAAAAAAAAAAAAAAAAAAAAAAGACGTTAACCCAAACAACTTCCGCCGGTAGAGAAATCTTGCCTAAAGGAATCAACTGCCTTCGGGTAGGCTAGTCTGACACTAGTTGTCGTCGGGAAAAAAAAAAAAAAAAAAAAAAAAATCCAAAAAATTCCTGAAAAAAAAAAAAAAGTTCAAAATCCATTTTCCTAGGCAATTTCCCTTTGGGAAGGGCAAAAATTTGACAGGACTGCAACCCGTGATCCACAATTATGGGCGCTTGCACCACGAGTTTGGAAGCTCGTTGCGCACAGAATTGGGTACCGAGAAGACAGACGGCCACCTACTACGGCTCCATATTCAGCTGGAACGACGGGGTCGAAATACGCGTGCAGTTAACACCACCACACGAAAGCAGAAGTTTTTTATGGTAACAACCGCGGTTGTCATTATCAAAAAGTGACGGTTGGCAGCGTACTGTGGAAAGGAAAAGACAGCCTCTTGACTGCTGTCAAGTTGGCTGTCTGCTCACACACATACACAGACACAATTCACGCCACTTCCCCGTGCGAGCGAGTCTCGGAACAGGACTCAAAACTATGACCCAGCCGACCATGACGGGTGCTTTGCACCAGGAGTTTGGAACAGCTAGTAGTCAGGCCAAGCTCATTGCACAGAGAGAGCTTGCCACATCCTCGGGTGAGATGTGCCGCCTGTGTAAAGAACTAGCACCGCAAGAGAAAACAGAAGTATTGAGCCGAGTGCGGGATGGAGAAGCTGACAGCCTCCACTCCGCTCTATCCGTCCCCCGAAGGATCCCGCCCCACCTACTCTTCGGAGAGGAGTCACAGGACCCAAAAGCAGCGTGTCGGAAACTCAAAGCCGACTGGTGAAAGTGACAAGTGGGCTATACTTCGATTCAGCCGTTACCCACTCAAAGCCCTGAACTTAAATACACAGACACGCTGGGCAGACGCGATATTCAATGGGAATTGCAGAAGCATGAGACTCATCAGGTCGTCGAACACATTAACATTAGCGGGCAGGGTTCGCCCTTGCCCATCAGTTATAAATTATATATTCGTTGCATTCGTGTGTGGGCGTTGCCTCTCGCGCTGCTCCCCTTGAGGTTCCTGGCTCATGCCAAAGCGCCGCCGCCCGGGTTAAGGGGTTGCGGCATCAGGCGTGGGCCGAGGCTGTTCGGAGGGGTCGTTCGCGGGCTTCGTTACTTCACTGCCCCCGGCTCTCCCCGGCCTTCGGCATCCCGGGGGAGGGTTCCACGGCCATCCCCCCCCTAGGGCAGTGAAGCTGGAAAACGTTGAGTAAACGCGTTTACTCCAAAATGAGCCCCCAGCAGCAGTTCGGGGAAGAGCTGCTGCCTGCGGTGTCAACAACACCTCAGCTTGCGCAAGACTCAGAGAGCCTTTTGGGACGTTGTTAACCATCCAGACGAGCAACGTTCATAGCTGCCTTCCTCCTGGGTGTCGTTTGCCCTTTTGTTGCTTCCATTTGTGGCTGCCTGCACGTGATTGTAGCCTCATCTTTGCATGGTATGAACAGTGAAGCACACACACAGGCAGCTAGCCGGTACCAAACGGTGTCCACCCTAAAACCATCAACTAATGCACCCCCCCCGAACGGTTACATCGTCTCCCTTGAGAAGATATAAACACTTTCACTCAGTGGAAGCAGTGCCCCGTGGCGGTTGGTTACGAGCCACAACCCAAACCAAAACCCCCTTTTTTTAATCTGACGAAGGAAGGATGCGATAAACATTGGAACCAGAAAGTTGTGAAAGCACCGGAACAGGACCGAAAGTCCCCGTCCAAAGGACCCACTGAAGAGCTCTAACTTTGGATTGGTATGCGTTCAAGAGCGAAACCAGAGACAAAGAACGAGGTGCTCACAACACCGCGGTGAAAAAAAGAAAAAAAGAATACAGAGGAATAGTCCCTCAAGGTTCCAGACCCTACCTGCGGAGTCTTACACTCCCTGCGACCCTTTTCCCTTTCCCCTATTTTATTTTACACTTTCTTCGACGAAGACTTGATGCTAGCATCAAACATGCATGCGAGGCAGTACTCTGCCTAAACATTAAACTAAGTTTTTCCCCCCTGGGCCATTTTCCATGAAACACTTTCCCCAAAAACACGTTTCCGGGCATTTCTGAGGCGGGTTGCATGTTTTTTTAGCCTTAAACTGCCGTTAAGTCTACAGGCTGATAATGTCACCATTTTGACGCAAAAAAAGACCTTTTGACCCCCCCCTAGATCATCCCCCCCCGCGTGGGAAATGGAAATGGGATTGCCTTGCCAAGGCAATCCCATTGGGATGAGGGGTCACCACCCACCGTTCGCGGGCTTCGTTACTTCAGATGATGCCTCTCGCGCTGCTCCCCTTGAGGTTCCTGGCTCATGCCAAAGCGCCGCCGCCCGGGTTAAGGGGTTGCGGCATCAGGCGTGGGCCAGGGCCAGGGAGGCCGTTCGGAGGGGTCACCACCCACCGTTCGCGGGCTTCGTTACTTCAGATGATGCCTCTCGCGCTGCTCCCCTTGAGGTTCCTGGCTCATTTGAGGGAGTATCACTGGAAAAACAGTTACACACAAAGTCACGGACACATATACAGACACACTGGACTATACCCCCTTCATTGAGTTCCACGCACACAGGCACACTCACAAGAGAAAAGGAACACAGCCAGTCTATGTGATCGAAGAGCCTGCGAGACGCCTCAAGATGCACATCAAGGTTCGCTCACGAGACGGGATGTGGCACGGGGTGTCGGTGGCGAGCGGGGAGGTGAAGAACGACTTGAACTGGATGAGCAACCCGAAGCTGGGGAAGGTGCCCTCCGCCGAAGGGGGTGCGAACCTGCGGCTCCTGGGCCACGGCGTCATCCGGCAGACCGGAGAGAAGGTGGTGGCCGCCGTGCTTGGGCAGATCGAAAGCTGGTTGAAGGACTCAAGGACTCGTCGCTGGACCAGCCAACAGCAATCGTCACCCTCCCCCCCCACCTGGATCGAACATGGTCGTCGTGTGTCGGTCGCATGAGTGTTTTGGCTACTCAAAGTGGGTAAAAGAGTGACAGAGTACTCACAAGTTGAGGATGGTGCGCTCCTATCGATCGGGTTTTTGGTTTCTCGACAAATTTCATTTTGCTAGACAAAAAAGTGTCGCAGGCAACTTATTTGAGGGAGTATCACTGGAAAAACAGTTACACAAAGTCACGGACACATATACAGACACACTGGACTATACCCCCTTCATTGAGTTCCCACACAGGCACACTCACAAGAGAAAAGGAACACAGCCAGTCCATGTGATCGAAGAGCCTGCGAGACGCCTCAAGATGCACATCAAGGTTCGCTCACGAGACGGGACGTGGCACGGGGTGTCGGTGGCGAGCGGGGAGGTGAAGAACGACTTGAACTGGATGAGCAACCCGAAGCTGGGGAAGGTGCCCTCCGTCGAAGGGGGTGCGAACCTGCGGCTCCTGGGCCACGGCGTCATCCGGCAGACCGGAGAGAAGGTGGTGGCCGCCGTGCTTGGGCAGATCGAAAGGGGGCTCGGCTGGTTGAAGGACCCAAGCTCGTCGCTGGACCAGCCGACGGCTGTGGTCGTGCCGAAGAAGGTGGATGCCGTGGAAACCGGTTCTCCTTTCGATGGTGAGACGCGCGTCACTTTTTACCAGATCCACGTCAATCCACCACCTTCCACCCCCCCTCAGCCGGAGCCAGCCGTCTGCGCTCCGCCGGAGCATCCCGCTTCGAAGCCGCAGAATCCGATCACCAAGACCTTCCACCCGCAGAGCCGCTGGCCCGACTGGTCGGCGGCGAAGCCCGGCGACGAACTCTCCCGCGTGTGGAAGCGGTCGCTGCTCCGCCGGGAATCGAGCGTCGCCCACTTCAAGCCCATGCGCCTCTACGAGGCGAAGAAGCAGCTGGTCGAAGCCATCTCGGCGGAGGAAGCCGCCCTCAGAACAGCGGAGCTCAAAACCTTGGTCCAACTCGAGCCCTCCGAGGAACCCGGCAGAAAGCGGCCGCGGGAAGAATCGCCTCCGCAGGCCAACAAAGTGCAAGCTAAGGGCAAAGGGGGCAAAGGGAAAGGCAAGGGCAAGAAGGGCTCGAAGGGCAAAGGCAAGGGGAAAGGCAAGAAGTCCTGACGAGCGTCATGACTGGTAATGCGGATGCAGATCTTTTTCCTGCCTCACAATAACCAGTAGTGGAGTCTGAGGGAGGCACAGTGTTTGCGGTGATTCGATTTCACCGAAAAGCCCCCTTGCACAACGGGGTTGCGCTGACGGGACCAGGGCGGCGTTAAGCACATATTCGTTCCAAAGCATACCCAACACCGCCAAACCCCCAGCTGTCTGCGCTCCTTCTGTTGCGCATCCCGCTTCGAAGCCGCGGAATCTGATCACCAAGACCTTCCACTTCAAGAACACTGAGAGGACAAAGGATATCTTCCCATATTTACGACGGCGACGTCGGGGTATTTCTATCCGTTTTGTCAGGAGCTGCGACTCATCTGCATCCAGGATGGTTTCCACAGTTGTTATTCAGCGACTGGACCCGAGCTGCTTGCAGATCTGCAGAATGCATTTGGCTGCGTACGTCGCCTTTACTAGCCAACGCGTTTTCTGTAGCTTCGAAACAGAGAGAGAGGAGCGTCTTTTCTTTTCAGCCACATGCAATGTGAGGAAACTAGGAAACTGAACCGCCCACGTAGGACCTTCTGATCGTGATCATTTTTGCAAATTTGCCACCTGAAACCACGTCCAGGATCTGGGCTCAAAATGTACCGCGATCAACGGAAAGGAAACTAGAGTTTTCGTTGACCGCACTCTTCAGTGGGACCTGCCAGAAAAATGAGACGGTCATACGGCACCAAGAAGACAGACAGTCACCTACTGCGGCACCATCTTTTCAGCCACACGCAATGTGAGGAAACTAGGAAACTGAACCGCCCACGTAGGACCTTCTGATCGTGATCGTTTTTTGCAAATTTGCTGAAACCACGTCCAGGATCTGGGCTCAAAATGTAGTGCGGTCAACGGAAAGGAAACTAGAGTTTTCGTTGACCGCACTCTTCAGCGGCACCTGCAATTCCCCGTCGAAGATGCTAGCCGCCGCAATGGGCCGGGCGATTGCCAGTAAAAAGAGACGGTCATACGGCACCAAGAAGATATACAGTCACCTACTGCGGCACCATCTTTTCAGCCACACGCAATGTAAGGAAACTAGGAAACTGAACCGCCCACGTAGGACCTTCTGAGCATTGAGTTCTTTTAAGTACATGAACCACATGGATTAGCATGCACTGCCTTGAAAGTCAGGTTATCGGATGACGTCGTCACCTGCCATTGCGTCGTCAAGGTCGAGCATTTGTGGAGCTAGCGGGGTTTGGCTTTCTTGCGATTCCAGAGACTGAGTCGGCGAGTACGAGGGCGGGCACGTGTGTCCGTTTTTCACTTTCGAGGGCGTTGGTGTGCCCGTGGTCCCCGGTCGTTTCTGAGAGCTCCTTGCCCTCGGTACCTTCTTCTTCCTTCGATGCACCCCTGAGTCGGGGGTGGTCGCCTTCGTCTTCTTCCGCTTGCGGCCGGCGATCGGGCCTTCCTTCGGGGTGCCTAGCACCCTTTTCTTCAGCGCTGGTCGTTCGCTGGTTCCTGGCGTTGGTGGCGGCCTCTTGGTCGCCCGTCCGGTCGTCGCCGTCTCCTTTTTCGTTGCCGCGGGCGGCGCTTGCGCCGCTCGCTTTCCAACTGGCGTTCCCCGTTGTACGCCCACCTGGGTGGGTGAGGAGGGCCTCTTCTTCTTGATGCGTCCGGGGGTTGACGGGACGTTCGGATCGTTGGACTGGTGGTGGCCGCGGCAGCAACATGCCGCCGGTCGCCTCTGCGTCAGCGTAGGGAGCCTCTTGCACTCTTGGCAGGTTCCTCTGCCATGCGTGCGGCAGGCATGATGCCCGCTGCGGCAACACGCCGCCGCCGTCTTGCACTCGCCGCACTTCGTCGTGCTGTGCTCTGTGCACACCGCGATCGGCTGCCCATCGTTCGCGTGGTGATGGTGCCGGCAGCACATCTCTACCGTGGGCACGTCCCTTCGGACGAGTGCTCTGCACGCCTCACACTTCCCTCCGTGATGGGTCGCGCACGTGACGAGTGCCTTCTCTATATCGACACCCGGCATATGCACGGGGTCTGGGTGCAGTTGTGGTGGGGCAGGCAGGGCCCACCTCGCCGCTCTCCCGATCGTCCAGTCAGGGTACGCCGGGCACTGCGTCTGAGCATTGAGTTCTTTTAAGTACATGAACCACACGGATTAACATGCACTCTCTTCTGAGCATGATCATTGTTGCTAATGTGCCACCTGATGCCACGTC
The DNA here is from genome assembly GCA_030068145.1 of Diplonema papillatum. Lineage (NCBI taxonomy): Eukaryota > Euglenozoa > Diplonemea > Diplonemida > Diplonemidae > Diplonema > Diplonema papillatum. The sequence goes on from JAPJBO010000290.1 coordinate 215,091, forward strand.
CAGGATCTGGGCTCAAAATGTAGTGCGGTCAACGGAATGGAACCTAGAGTTTTCGTTGACCGCACTTCAGTGGGACCTGCAATTCCCCGTCGAAGATGCTAGCCGCCGCAATGGGCCGGGCGATTGCCAGAAAAAAGAGACGGTCATACGGCACCAAAGAAGACAGACAGTCACCTACTGCGGCACCATACTGAGGTGGGCCTACCGTAAGTAAGGTATGTGAACAATGGCCGAAACCACCAATGACCAACGACCAAGGTACCCACCGATCCTCTTACCTCGTGTAACCACCACTCTTACGACACTCAGAGCACAAAGAATATCTTCCCTTAACGACGAAGGTCACCCGGAGACTTCAAAACCCCGGAGTTTTAAGCGAGCTTTCACTCTGAAAAACACAGGAAAAAGAGGAGGGAAAGGCGAAAGAAACCAAGAAGAACCAGCCCAAACCAAGCAACAAAAAAGCAACAAACTAAGGAAGCGCCGAACCAGGCACTTTTTCTTGAAAAGTACTTGTATTGCACCCGCCCCCTTCCCTTTTACACCGACCCTGCGCCAAACCCCCTCCCGTCTCTTTCTCTCTCCTCAAAACTTCCCTTCTTGTACGAATCCTGATTTGATTTTTTTTCACCCTGTTTTTTTTTTTTTTTTTTTTTCTCCCTCCCCTTCTCCCCAATCTGCGAGAGTCTTTTTGTGAGTTATGCGGACGTTATGTCTGCTGCTGCTGCTGCTGCTAGGTGCAGCGGTTTGCGAAGCTGCGTGGCCGACGATCGAGTTCAGTCCGGCGCTGACGAGGGATGTCAAGCTGCTGCCGTATGAAAACGGGATGATCGCCTGGCATGACATCGTGACCTCGCAGCTGGTTCGGATCCCGGACTTTTTGTTAAACACCGATCACCGCGCGTACGTCACGGGGGAGGAAATCCCCACCAACACGACGATCACGGTTTCGTGCCCCGTGGACATCGAAGACGGCAACGTCTGCAACATCTTCATCTACGTGTATTACTGCCCCCCGTGCGCGCTCCACGGCGGGCTCATCGGCGCGGCCTTGTCGAGCGGGTGGATTGCGGGTTCGTGCGCGCCGAACTTCAAGCTGACCCCTGACGGGGAAGTGCACAACATGGCGATATTCAGAAGGCAGCTGAAAAGGGGTGAATCCGCATCCGTGACGACGACCATGCCCGCGAGATTCGTCGGCTTCGGCGTCACGCCGGCGGGGATCGACTGCTCGAGCCTCGACCAGAATTTGTGCAGGAACGAGCAGCACTGCCGGTACCACGAGGGTGAATGCATCGTGAGTTGGTGCCCGTTGCACTACCAAGGCGGGACGCAGACCTGCCTCGAGTGCGCTTCGGAACCACCGTCGTCGGCGGCGCCAGCGACGCTGGCTCCCCCGGACGACAAGGCCACCTTCACGCCATCGTTCGCGCCCCCGCCGCCGACGACCCCGGAGCCTGACGTCATCGCGACGCTCATCCCGGACTCCCCCGTGAACACTCCGGCGCCGTGTGTCGAGAGCCACTGTTCAACGTGCGTGCAACAGTGCCGGGACGATGTCGAAGAGGAAGGCGACTGTGTGGCGTACAACTCGATGTTCCTCGAACTCGGATGGAACCCGAGCAGGGGCTGGCAGAACGTCGCGATCCGTTGGCCGCTGAGCGTCCCGAAGGGCGCGCGCGTCAAGAGAGCGTACGTGACCTTCCAAGCCGCCAAAACCCTCAGCAACCACGGGAAGTTCGAGCTAGCCTTCGACAGCTCCTCGAATTCGGACCCGTGGGGCGAGAAATACCCGGCAGCCCGCACGTACAACACGGAGCTTGACTGGGACGTCACCGAACAGTGGTTCGCGGGAGTCGTGTATTCGACGCCGGATCTCACAGAACTGATCCAAGAAATCGTCAACAAGCCAGACTGGGCCGCAGGCAACTACGTCGGCATGGTCATCCGGCCCCGGGGGGACGCGAACTGCGGGTGGCGGAAAGTGCACGCCAGCGACAACAAGGATGCCGGTGCCCCGCACATCCACGTCGAGTGGGAGATCTGCGACGTGGAGGGCACGGACGCGCCGGCGACGGGCGCCCCGCCGACGTCGGCGCCGGACGGCTCGAACCCGCAGTGCCCAGCCCGCGTCCGGAAGTCGTACGCGTACATGTCCTGCGCAGAACGACAGGTACTTTCCCCGTTTCTTCATTTTTCCTCTCAACAAACGTATGTTATAAATTATGTTAGATCAGTTTATGAAGGCATAATACTACAGGGAATAGTTGACCAGACCTTTTGAGTTTGTGCTAACCACAATTTGGGGAGTCGGGCGAACCTAACATAACATAACCTAACGTACCTTCTTTTTCCCATCTGTCTTTGTCAAGAGCTGCGACTTAACTATTCCCTCACAACAAACGTATGTACACACGTCGTGTGATGTATAATATTATGTTAGATCAGTTTATGAAGGTAAAATACCACAGGGAATAGCTGACTAGACCTTTTGAGTTTGTGCTAACCACAATTTGGGGAGTCGGGCGAACCTAACATAACATAACCTAACGTACCTTCTTTTTCCCATCTGTCTTTGTCAAGAGCTGCGACTTAACTATTCCCTCACAACAAACGTATGTACACACGTCGTGTGATGTATAATATTATGTTAGATCAGTTTATGAAGGTAAAATACCACAGGGAATAGCTGACTAGACCTTTTGAGTTTGTGCTAACCACAATTTGGGGAGTCGGGCGAACCTAACATAACATAACCTAACGTACCTTCTTTTTCCCATCTGTCTTTGTCAAGAGCTGCGACTTAACTATTCCCTCACAACAAACGTATGTACACACGTCGTGTGATGTATAATATTATGTTAGATCAGTTTATGAAGGTAAAATACCACAGGGAATAGCTGACTAGACCTTTTGAGTTTGTGCTAACCACAATTTGGGGAGTCGGGAGAACCTAACATAACATAGCCTACAGTACGATAAAAGCACCTTCTTTTTTCCATCTGTCTTTGTCAAGAGCTGCGACTCAACTATTCCCTCACAACAAACGTATGCACACACGTCGTGTCGTGTCCAAATTTCCACAACAAACGTATGTCCACACGTCATGTAATGTCTTATTTGCCAGTGTGTCCTAGTACATAGTTAACCCTGCTGGGCATGGTCATCCGGCCCCGGGGGGACGCGAACTGCGGGTGGCGGAAAGTGCACGCCAGCGACAACAAGGATGCCGGTGCCCGCACATCCACGTCGAGTGGGAGATCTGCGACGTGGAGGGCACGGACACGCCGGCGACGGGCGCCCCGCCGACGTCGGCGCCGGACGGCTCGAACCCGCAGTGCCCAGCCCGCGTCCGGAAGTCGTACGCGTACATGTCCTGCGCAGAACGACAGGTACTTTCCCCGTTTCTTCATTTTTCCTCTCAACAAACGTATGTTATAAATTATATTAGATCAGTTTATGAAGGCATAATACTACAGGGAATAGTTGACCAGACCTTTTGAGTTTGTGCTAACCACAATTTGGGGAGTCGGGCGAACCTAACATAGCATAACCTAAAGTACCTTCTTTTTCCCATCTGTCTTTGTCAAGAGCTGCGACTTAACTATTCCCTCACAACAAACGTATGTACACACGTCGTGTGATGTAAAATATTATGTTAGATTAGTTTATGAAGGCATAATACAACAGGGAATAGTTGACTAGACCTTTTGAGTTTGTGCTAACCACAATTTGGGGAGTCGGGAGAACCTAACATAACATAGCCTAAAGTAGGATAAAAGCACCTTCTTTTTCCATCTATCTTTGTCAAGAGCTGCGACTTAACTATTCCCTCACAACAAACGTATGCACACACGTCGTGTCGTGCATAAATTTCCACAACAAACGTATGTCCACACGTCATGTAATGTCTTATTTCCCAGTGTGTCCTAGTACATAGTTAACCCTGCTGGGCATGGTCATCCGGCCCCGGGGGGACGCGAGCTGCGGGTGGCGGAAAGTGCACGCCAGCGACAACGAGGACGCCGGCGCCCCGCACATCTACGTCGAAAGTACGTTAGAAGCTACAGTGTTTCTGTACTTTATTGGCCTGCTGTCTCATTCTATTTTCTCGCACAACAAATTCTCTAAAACATTCTCCAACATGCCGCCGAAGCCAAGCGCTAAAGTCGCGGCTGCAAGGGCGCGGGAACAGGAGCAGGAACTGAGGAAAAGACCGTGAACGTGAACTCGGTGTCGGTCACAAGAGCCATGGACTTGGCAAAGCACATAGGAAAAAAGAGCGCGCGCTAAAGTAAGTCGAATGGTCCGCAATAGACAGCACATATATACACACAAATATACTTAGTAACTATACCTCAAAGGAACCTTTATGCCTACGGTCACCCGGAGACTATAAAACCCCGGATCCCTAAGCGAACTTGCACTCTGAAAAAAAACGCGCTGATTCGGCGTCTTGAGAAGGAGGTTCGCGACCTCAAGGCCAAGGTCCAGGAGGTGGAAGCGATTCCAGCTCCAGCAGCTCGATTGTGCTTCCGAAGGACGCGGTCGCCCCCAAGCTGGGAAGCGGAAGAGGGAAGACCCGTCGCTGCGGTTTCCCCAGCTCCCCCCGCCTCACAAGTCAAACGGAGACTTCAAAAAACCGACCGCTTACCACAAGAAACAGTCTAACAACAGATACAATACGCACACTAAAATACTATACCTTAAAGGACCCTGGCGACAATGGTCACCCGGAGACTTTAAACCCCCGGATCCCTAAACGAACTTGCACTCTAAAAACCGATCGATGGCAGCGTATTATCCTCACTCCCGTTAGATGAACAAAACAGGGTTGAAGGAAGTGCGCACAAACAAAGGAAGCGCCAGATTCCGGTGTTTTTAGTACTCACATTGCCACAGTCTTTTTTTGCGGGTTGCCCTTCAATGTATTGTGCAGGCTAAACAAACGTAGGCAGCGTGCGTCATCCAGGGCCGTGGATAAGCTCGTCGTGGCCTATGATGACCGGCAGCTGACGGCAGCAAAGTTCGCGACCGCGTCCGCGGCGTCGCGCTCTACGTTGTCGAGAATTCGCATCTTTGTCGACAACTTGCCGTCAACTGTCTCAAGAACTGGAAGTCGAAGACCAACTTGAGAACCTCATCCTGTGCCAGGTGCGCGACGTCCTGGATGAGCACCACTGTGCCTTGGAGACAGTGTGGATCCCGACCGACGAACAGTTGGCAGACGTCTGGACCCGGGATTCACACACGCATGCAGGGCATCCCCCCCCACTTTGAAAACCCCCTTTTTTTTTAAAGAAGAACGGACGAAGGAAGGAGGAAGTGGAACCATACCGTATGGTTTCAAACCGCGGAGTCCTGGACTCCTTTCCCACACTTTTTCTGCGAAGCAGACGCACAAAGGGACGGTGCCACGGCATGATTCGGCAGCCGCTGCTAAACGAGTGCATGTTAATCCGTGTGGTTTATGTACTTAAAAGAACTCAATGCTAAACGAATTTGGAATCGCAAGAAAGCCAAACCCCGCTAGCTCCACAAATGCTCGACCTTGACGACGCAATGGCAGGTGACGACATCATCCGATAACCTGACTTTCAAGGCAGTGCGTGCTAATCCATGTGGTTCATGTACTTAAAAGAACTCAATGCTAAACGATTCTGTACTTTATTGGTGGCTTACCGTGGTCGCCAGCAAGCCTCCCTCGGGTTTGTTAGGTATAAAACGGTACCGGACCCCTCCGGTGAAAGAAGCACACCAAGAGAGCGCGGAGAGAAAATCAGTAAGAAGAAGAAAGGCAGAAAACAGACCCAGAACGGAACGTCCCAGGGGAAATACTCGAGGGGCTGCCTTGTGCTTACTTCGAAGGAGGCTAGAGGGGGAGAAACAATACAACTACAAAATGGGTCTTTTTTGTTGAACGCTTACGCCCGCCACTAAACCCAGATTCACCTGTGTTTCGTGTGGGCTACAGCACATTTACCTCCTTTGATCTTTTGCAGCTGGCAGCCTCCTCAAGTATTTCCTACAAAGCAGGTGCTTATACAAAAATACTCGAGGGGCTGCCTTGTGCTTACTTCGAAGGAGGCTAGAGGGGGAGAAACAATACAACTACAAAATGGGTCTTTTTTGTTGAACGCTTACGCATCAGGACCCCCAGGGACCACGCAGTGGCTACACCAAATCTGAAGGCGGAGCAAGGTCCTCCGCTTGAGGCGACCAGACGCCCTCTGGCGTGTCGTCCTCTCTGGCTAGCACCCCGCGGGTGTACGGGTCGGCTCTCTGTTTATCAGTCGGTACCCACTCGGCACTGATGACAAGGCCGGCCGCCCGCGCAGCATCAAAAATCCTCGCCAAAAGGACATTTGCTGCAAAGTTCTTCGAGTGCCCCTTGACGAGACACTGGACAGCCGGAAGGTTGTCAACCATGAGTCTCATGCGCGTATTCGTGTGAAACCTTGCGGTCAGGTTTATGCCCCTAAGGACCGCAAACAACTCCTTTAAAAAGATGTGAGTGTGTCTCAACTTCAAGAACGGGCCCTGCGATATCCGCTCAGGTTCGCCCTCCAGGACTGCGGCCCACCATGATGATGAGGCGTCTGTCCAGAGAGTCACCGATGAGGAGATCGACTTCGAACGACTGACCCAGCGGTTGTCTTCGACGAGGGAGGTGAGGTGCTCCACCTCACGCACGGTCGAGGGCGGAACCGTCCTGGAGATGTCCCAGTCAGCTGGCTCCACCAGGGATGAGGCCAGCCTCTGCAGGAAGGACAGTGAACACCGGGCGTAGGCCAGCTGGAAATGCGTGGTGTAGGCAAACCAGACCAAAGCCCCAAACACCCGGTAAAACTCGCGGGGTGACGCCCCTCCGCGTTTAACTCTGGTGAGTTCGGCAGAGCCAAGTAACTTCGTCACCCATGCGTCCGCCATTCTGTATCGAGCGGGGCGGTTCGAATGGGAAAGGTCAAAGTGGAGGCCCAGAAGGTCGAACTCCCTGAGCGGTATTCCAAACTGCTCGTCGTTTTCGTTGAGCTCGCAGTTGACGCTCTTGCAGCGCTGCAAAAAAGAGTCAAACCGCGAAGTTGCTTCTCCCAACGAATCCCCAACGACGACGAAGTTGTCGACCCAGGGCAGACCGTCAGACTCCGGCAGGAGTACTCGAGAGGCCCTCTGCGCTATCGCCGGAGCCCAGCTCCAGCCCATGCACATGGCCACGAGCTGAGCCTTCACGAAATGGCCCCGCGGTCCGGCCAAGTGCATGCCAAAAAATGGGCGGATTCTCGCGTCCAGCCGGAACTGATAGAAATAGCTCCTGGCGTCTGCGAGAAAAACCACGGACGAGGCCAGGACGCGGTCGATGACTTCGTGCACGGAAGGAAGCAGCATCGGAGGCGGACGCGCCATGATCGCGTTGAGCTTCCGCCCGTCACATACGAATCGTTGCCCCCCGCTCTTCTTGTCGACAGTGAAGGCAGGGAGGACGACCTTTGACGGGCTCGAAGCAAGCTCCGTCACTCCATACTTAACCAGATCCGGGAGATGACGAAGCATGCGCCTTGACGTCGTCCGCGTGAACCCTCTTTCTGTCAGCGCTTCCTCCGCTCCCGGGAGTAGGGCAGAACGGAAGGACTCCCAAGAGCGAATCACATCCAGCACGCCACGCAGCAAACCCTGGCTGTCCAAAGCTGACAACCTGTCAAGGTTCATGAATGACGACGAGATGGGCGCGAGGTCCTCTCCTCTTCTGCTTTGCGACGGGGGGGGCGTAGAGTTGTTGACAAGGAGATCGCCTCCGTACGCGACACCAACAAACGGGGTGAACGTAGAGGGCGGTAGCTCCACGTCAGGGATCCTCCCCGGCCCTGGATAAATCGCCGCCAGCGGGTCGGGGACTTTCCTCTTCGGTAGCTTGAACGGGAAGGGGGGTTCGAGGCGAAAGGCTATAGGAGACTCGCCGACGCCTCCGCGGTGTTCCGGACGAGCGGAACCTCCGCTTCCGGAAGGTACCGCATCAGAGCACTCAGCGTCGTGTGACGCGACACGCTCTGAATCACTCGCAGGTCGACCCCGCTTCTCAACAGGTGGAACAGGGCACCCCGCCGGAGGGAATGGCCCGTGAGGGAGAGGTTGGCGCGCTTCAGCGCGGACACAACTCGCCGAAAAGGGATGTCTGGAAACAGGAGGCGGCCGGGCGGCGTCTGAGACAGCAGCGAGCGAAGTTCCTGGTCCTGAGCTGGCGGAAGAATCACGCCCGTAACCTGACCTAGGCGGAAAGGATCCGACTTCGAGCCCACCCAGTTTACCGCCCAGAAACCGGCACCCTCGGTGATGTGCTCGGCCTTCCTCGTCAGGACGTCGTCCACGCGCGCAGCCCCCTGCCATGCCAAGGCCAACGCAACCCGCACGCCGGGATCCGACTCCAAACGAACAGCATGATGCAGTTCGTCCTTCGTCACCGGGACGGCCTGCTTCGATGGCTTCATCGCGCCCGCCCGCTTCAGAGACCTGACAAAATCCCTGACGAGCTGGCTGTCGACAGGTCGCCCCAAACGCTTCTCGGCCGACTGAACGTTCACGACGTACTGCACCGCAGAAGCTGCGCAGATATCCCCGCGGGCCAGCAGCCGAGTCACAAACAGGACCAGCGCCGTCGGGACGTCGAGGGGATCGTCGGACACCGCTTCCCAGTGGCGCCGGAACTCCAGAAAACGGCGATACACGGAGTGGATCCCGCGACGCGTGGACAGCGCCAGGGCATCCCCAATGTACGTGTTCGCGGACCGGACAAGACGTTCCCGCTCGCCGGGGGAGAGCGGGGGCTCCGACAGGAGAGGACGTCCGCGTCGCCCCGCCACAGGAGGTGGGAAACGGTCCAAGGCACCTACTGCCTGGCCCTCCCCTTGGCTGAGGTTGCTCGCTGAGGGTGCTGGGAGTCGGGGTGAGCTTCGCCCGGGTGTTGGGTGCGGGACTTCGGGCTGCGCTTCCTGGACGGCTTGGGGGCGGGCTGTTCCTCGGCTTTCTGCAGGGCCTGAAAGGCGTTCCGAAGATACGGAGGGAACCCGGCCTCGTGCTGGTGGCGGTGTTGGAGGCCGGCGGCCAACGACCAGCCGGCCTTCAAGGCCGTCTTGAGGACCATCATGCGGTGGATGGTGTCCCTCCCCAGCTCTACCAGGGCGTCGGGGTCGGAGGAGTCGTCCATCAGACGCATGATGGACGTTGCGTGGCTGAGCAGGTGTCCTGCGTCGTTGGCGATGCTCGGGACGGCGTCGAGTATATCCGCGAAGAAGCCGCGGATGTGGACGAGCGCGAGAGACCTCTCGACGGGAGAGAGGCTCACCCAGAGCTCGGGGTCGAGTAGCTCTGGTCCGGGAGAGAGAAGCGTGTGGGAGCCCTGGACCGACCCGCCTCCCCCCAGCGAAGACGGGTCCTCCGGAAAATCCGGAAGTGGATGGCTGGCGTAGGGCTGGCGGGGCTCGGCGTACGGCTGGTGGCAGGATGCGGCTGGCGGGCAGCGATAGCCCACTGGCAGAGGACCGCCCACGACGGCTTGCGGAAGGTTGCGAGGATTGTCCGGCAACAGGACAGCCCGCGGAAGGCGAGAAACGTCAACGAGGGGCGGAGGCGGCGGGAGTGGTCTCGTGAACGCCGGAAGCTGATGCAGCACTGGACCGGGGCATGTGCCCACCGACGTGGGCGGAACGGGACGGGAGCCCGCGGGTGCCGCCTCAGGTGCTGCCTCAGGGGCGGGCGAAGGCCGGACGGGTGGCGAGGTGCGCGTTGGGAGGGCCGCCATCACCAACTCGGTGAGGCGGTCGATCTGACGCTGCAGCCGGCCTATGTCCGACGCGTGGTCGTCCCGGCCGCCCCCGGCGGAGTTGCATTCCCTCAGATCGTCGTCATCTGGGCTGAGGGGATCGTCGCTCTCGGCGAAAGAGACACGTCGCGCGGCTGGGGGAGATGGGCCGAACAATGCAGCGGTGGTCGAGTCGTCAGCGGGAGAAACGGTCGCGGGGAGCGGCATGTGCCCCGGCGTCTGCGGCGGGGGCGTGGCCTTCGGAGACGAGCGGAGCAGGTCCGCGAACTCGTCCGCGGTGGCGGACGGAGCCGACGCGACCGCCAGCCACGCGAGGACCCACTGGGCCACGCCTTCGGGGGGGGCCTCCTCGTCCGTGTACCCCAAGGCGCCCAGAAGGCGCCTCAGCCCCGCCTCCGCGGTCCCCTCGACGTCGCGCGCGACCTTGAGTACCGCCGCGAGTCGGCGGTTGTTTGCGGTGAATGAAAGAAGGGACGGGACATCAGTCCCGACCACCCTCTTCACCCAACTCACCGCGCCCGACCTGTCGAGTTGCTTCGGCATTTTTGTTGAACGCTTACGCCCGCCACTAAACCCAGATTCACCTGTGTTTCGTGTGGGCTACAGCACATTTACCTCCTTTGATCTTTTGCAGCTGGCAGCCTCCTCAAGTATTTCCTACAAAGCAGGTGCTTATACAAAAAAAAAATGGAGGAGATCGAACAATACCTCCAGAAGGCACAGCGACTCGCTGAGGAGGCGGAAGACGAAGCGCAGATCAGCGCGGTGTTCGGGATCATCAAGTTCCTGCTCATCTTGACCGAGAAGGCCGGGCAGAAGCGAGCCCGAGAACGAGGGATGGCGACGCCCCAGACGAAATCGAAGCCGAAGACAACGACGAACCCGAAGGCCGGGCAGAAGCAGCCCGAGAAGGCCGGGCAGAAGCAGCCCGAGAAGGCCGGGCAGAAGCAGCCCGAGAAGGCCGGGCAGAAGCAGCCCGAGAAGGCCGGGCAGAAGCAGCCCGAGAAGGCCGGGCAGAAGCAGCCCGAGAAGGCCGGGCAGAAGCGAGCCCGAGAACGAGGGATGGCGACGCCCCAGACGAAATCGAAGCCGAAGACAACGACGAACCCGAAGGCCGGGCAGAAGCAGCCCGAGAAGGCCGGGCAGAAGCAGCCCGAGAAGGCCGGGCAGAAGCAGCCCGAGAAGGCCGGGCAGAAGCAGCCCGAGAAGGCCGGGCAGAAGCAGCCCGAGAAGGCCGGGCAGAAGCAGCCCGAGAAGGCCGGGCAGAAGCAGCCCGAGAAGGCCGGGCAGAAGCAGCCCGAGAAGGCCGGGCAGAAGCAGCCCGAGAAGGCCGGGCAGAAGCAGCCCGAGAAGGCCGAGCAGAAGCAGCCCGAGAAGGCCGGGCAGAAGCAGCCCGAGAAGGCCGAGCAGAAGCAGCCCGAGAAGGCCGGGCAGAAGCAGCCCGAGAAGGCCGAGCAGAAGCAGCCCGAGAAGGCCGGGCAGAAGCAGCCCGAGAAGGCCGGGCAGAAGCAGCCCGAGAAGGCCGGGCAGAAGCAGCCCGAGAAGGCCGGGCAGAAGCAGCCCGAGAAGGCCGGGCAGAAGCAGCCCGAGAAGGCCGGGCAGAAGCAGCCCGAGAAGGCCGGGCAGAAGCAGCCCGAGAAGGCCGAGCAGAAGCAGCCCGAGAAGGCCGGGCAGAAGCAGCCCGAGAAGGCCGAGCAGAAGCAGCCCGAGAAGGCCGGGCAGAAGCAGCCCGAGAAGGCCGGGCAGAAGCAGCCCGAGAAGGCCGGGCAGAAGCAGCCCGAGAAGGCCGGGCAGAAGCAGCCCGAGAAGGCCGGGCAGAAGCAGCCCGAGAAGGCCGGGCAGAAGCAGCCCGAGAAGGCCGGGCAGAAGCAGCCCGAGAAGGCCGGGCAGAAGCAGCCCGAGAAGGCCGGGCAGAAGCAGCCCGAGAAGGCCGGGCAGAAGCAGCCCGAGAAGGCCGGGCAGAAGCAGCCCGAGAAGGCCGGGCAGAAGCAGCCCGAGAAGGCCGAGCAGGAGCAGCCCGCGAAGCAGACGACGGCGGCGCCCATGAAACATACGACGGCGGCGCCCGCGGAACAACTGAAGCAAGCAGACCGCCAGGCGGACACCGCGACGAAAGAAGGAACCGCCCGGAAAGAGCCGCGAGCGAGCGGATGGAAAGAAGTGGTCGGAAGGAAGAAGCCGGCTGCCCCGAAGAACGCAGGGCTACGGACCGACGACTGGGGGATGAAGGCCATCGACGTGAAGAGCGTGCTGGAAGGGAATACGCGGCGCGGAATCGTTGAGACGACGACGGAGGAAGGGAGAAAGGTCGTCGCCCACGCGAAGGAGCTGACCGACCTGGAAGCAGACGGCGTCGCCCTCGTGGTCATCACCCCGAAGCCGGCAGACGAGGAGCGCTCGACGTACGAGATCGTTTTCTCGACGGACGGGACGCCGTCCTACAGATACGTCACCCTGTGTGGAGACGCGCGGGCCGCCCAGGGGAGGATCGGGCTCAAGAAGACGGCCAACGAGACGCAGGTGCTGGTGTTCACTGCCCTGCACCGGGAGCTACCGAAGGAAACCGTGACGCTGCTCACCGACAAGAAGAAGGGGGCCGGTGTGATCGACCGCATGTGTGCAACGGCGGCAAGGGACAACGGCGCCGAGATCGAGAAGCGCCACCGATGGCGACACGCGGACCTGCCGGAGAGGAGCACCTGCATGGTGCGAGTGACGCTGGCGCAGGCCAACAAGCTCCTCGCCTGCAGCGGGAACGGAGGCCACTTCTGGTCAGCCCCCAGCTTCGCACGGGGTGGAGAAACGGACAGCGTCCTTTGGCTCGACAAGGCCGCCACCCTCGACGACGCACTCGCCCTGGCGGCCCTGCCTGGCACCAACGGGCTGGCTGCGGCGGTGACACGCCTGGGGGTCCGCTACACCGGCGACGAAGCACTGGAGGAGCTGCAGGAGGCGGCCGGCGACCTCGTCGCCCCGCCACGATACGGCGGAGGGCTGGCGTACTTCGTCACCGGCGGGCGGAATGAGCACGCCGCGGACATCACAGCGGCGCTCAGAGATGTCGGCTGGAACGGGGCGCAGAGGAAGTCCTTCACGAAGGAAGGGAGGACGAGGCTGATCGTTGTGTCGCAGCAGCCGCCGCCAGCCACAGTAGTGTCGAGGATGGGCCGCGACCCTATCTTCGTACGCCCGATCGCAAGGGGGGACGAACCGCGCGGCGGGGCGAAGGCGAACGTGTGGGAGGGGCGAATCCCCAGGGCCTCGCTGCCTAAGCAGGCAGTCAAAAGCGACGCGCCGATGGACCCGAAGGAAGGCCACATACACGTGTGGCAGGAGCCGGAGCGGAACAAGGGCACGCAGGAATGCGAAGAGTGCGAAGCACCCCGGCAGAACGGGACGATGATGCGCACATGCTTCTGCGCTGCCCGCATCTGTGGTACGTGCTACACGGCCGCAAGCAAGAAAGTGCAGGAAGTCCGGTGACTCGTGAACTCGACGCTGGTGTCACATGGGGCTGGTGAAGGCCAGCTCCATGTTGACTTCGAGGCGGTCTGCTGGACCAGCCACGACCTCTCCGGTGCCCCTGCAACCGCGCCACCTGACGCGTCACTTAACCACCACGACCCGAAGACCTCGGAACCAGCCGTCGCCTGCCTGGCGCCACTGCGATCTGCCCTGCCCTCGTTCGGGCTGCCGAGTCCTAGCACCCCTGCCAGGCAGTTCGATCACGCAGAGACGGAAAAAGAGAATTCCTGCTCCTCTTCTTTTCCCCTCCCTCTCTCTCACGGCGCGCCTGGCCTCAATCGCCCGGGAGCGATACCCCGAGGGACCGGTTTTGCGCACAAACAATCCCCCTACAATAGCCAGTGTGCCCGGCCAACTTGCAACGAGGGCCCCCCCGCCAGGGTGGAGGGACCCATCCCGGGGCTAAGTTTCCAGGCGATCCCTCGGGATCTTCTGGATAGACTGAGCCGAGCACCCGAGCTCAACCCGGAAGCCCAATGGGGAAGGCTGGGGGGTGGACGCAGCAGGGAAACCCAGCAGTGGGGGCACGCCTATCGACTAGGTGAACCCCCGATCAGACTGGAACGGGATATCCCCGAGGGGCCCCTGAAAGAAGCGGCGGATCTCATACGTGACCGCCTTGGGTGGGAACCGGACCAGTTGCTGGCCAACTGGTACCGGAGGGGAGTGGGGATCAACCCCCACAAAGACCAGAGAGAACTGGGTCCGAGGGTAGCGACCATATCGCTCTTGAGCGACACGGTCATGGAATGGGAGAGGGGGAGCCGGAAAGTGAGAACCCCTCTGCCGGTCGGCACACTGTGCCACATGGAAGGCGAGGCCAGGAACCTGTGGACACACGGGATTCGTCCCGATGATGTCGCACGCGACCGGGTCTCGCTGACCTACAGGGCCGTGCGCGAGGCCGCCTCCCAAAGTTTGCAAGGCCGGGACACCCCGCAAGAAACTCCCATACCCCCCCCGCCCAGCCCTCAGGCATCCACTGCACCCCCCCAACATCAGTCCAGCCCCGCGCCACGGACACTTTTGCTTCATCACCAAAGAACTCTACAATCAATCAAAGAATCAGCAAGACAGCGGCTGATAACCGCGGGGGACGTCGAACAAAACCCTGGTCCCGGCCGCGCGGAGATGAGGTTCGCGACGTTAAACGTAACCAACCTACTACAGTATCTCCCAGCGGCCGACGCGGTGGAAGCGGATCTTCTCTGCTGCCAGGAGGTGACACTCCTTCCGTGCAAACGGGTGCAGGCGGAGGAATACCTGCGGAAATGGTGCTGCCACTGGGGTCTGCCACCACCCGGAAGACTCTGTAGGAACTCCGGTAGTCGCTCGACGATGAACGCCGCGAACGGAGGGCTCTCCACTCTAGTACTGAGACCGATACCGGCGTACGATACGATGACGGCGCTCTCGCACGCAGCAATACGGTCCCCGGACCGAGTGAGCCATACGGTAGTAGCAACAGGGGCCGGCAACACGTTCGTGCACGTGTTCAATGTCTACTGCCCTTCCGGAAACGGGAGGGCGGAGAGCGAGGAGCGTGAGGACATGCTGGAGAAGATCCTCTTCGCAGCGGCGGATAGCCTCGGTGACGTCCCCATAATGGTGATGGGTGACCTGAACACAGAAGAAGACCGGTCCCCTGTACTGCGGAAGGCACTAAGGAATGGGTGGTCCGACGCAGCGGAACTGCACCATGCGCGTACCGGTGACACACCACCACCACCGACCTTTACTAGCGCCCGGACATCGGGCACGAGGATCGACCGCATACTCCTCAACCGAATAACGACGGGAGCTTTCCGCCAATGCGTCACCACCGCGGTGAACGTGCCGGGACACCGGCTCGTGACAATGACCCTGGACATTGCGGCGCTGCGCCAAATCGTGTGGCGATTTAAAGTACCGCGGGAAATCTCTACGGAGGGGGGACCCAAGTGGGGCCTCTCGGACACAGAAGCTTACAGGGAAGCCGTACAGAGACTGGCCAACTCCGATTTCGCAGAACGGCTGGCAGCACAGCGAGTGGAAGAGGCCTGGCTCGAGTGGTCACGAGTCAGTGAGCAGTACTTGCAGGATGCCTTCGGAATCCCTGCGGAAGAAAGGGGAAGAAGTACCGGCCGGGGGATAAAGACGTCACCTAAAAGAGTCTGCATCACGGCAAGCACTGCGAGCGACGGGTCGGGGGCGGCGAACAGCAGACAGCTACGGCTCCGGAAGGCCATCCACAGGATGGAACGCATCTGCAGCTACCTTGCGCAACGGCGCGGGCCGGAGGCAGTTCCGCATGAGGTATCCCGTTGCTGGCAGAACAGCAGGCGGCTGGCACAGGCGTGCATGAAAGATGGCCAAGGGACAGAAGGATTCCCGGATCATGAGGAGGCGAAGCAGCTTCTCACGGCATTGCGGGAAGAGACGAGCAGGCTCGGAAAGGAAGGATCGGCGGCCAGGTTTACGAAATACCGAGACAAGCTGAACGAGAGGGCCGATGCGAGCAGACGATGTCTGACAACCATCTGCGCCGGACGCGCTGAGCCGTCGGGGGTGTTGCGAAAGGGGGCGGGAGTGACTGCAAATGTTGACGAGATGGACGAGGTGCTGCACACTGCGTGGGACCCTATCCTGCGTAAGTACAAGGACGGGCCAGAGCCGGAGTACGAGCCGTTTCGGGATCGGTTCCGGGATCACATCGGCCCACATATGATGGAAGCCGGAACAATCACGGGGGAGGAGCTACGAATTCTGCTGAGGAAGAAGCCGAAGAAAAGCGCGTCAGGGGTGGATGGCTGGCGTATGGCTGAACTGCGGGAGTTGCCGCTCCCCCAGCCAACCGGGCCGACTGGCCCAGATGCACGCTGGAACACGGTGTGGTAGTACCCGAGAATGCCCAATTCTCGAGGCGGCTCCAGGAGATGATGGCTGAAATCCTTGCGGAACGGGCTGGGCTCGAAGCACGTGGCTGGGTGGCCAGGAACCCCACGACCCCCTGGTCGAGAGCGAATGCGATGCCTGCCGAGAAATTTGACCACCCCTTCGCGCGGATTGCCCCGGCATGGACGTGGGAGCGTGGGGACTACCGACGTTTTATGCGTTGGTAGCGTGGCTGTCGGACATGCAATGGACCGAGAACGGGCAGGCGTCAATGCTGGAGCTTGCGATCGACTTTGAGCTCTTCTCGGGCCTCAGCATGCCGCTGCACGGGAATGCGCCGAAGGGGGTGAGAGAACGGGGAAACGTCCTGCGCTGCATGATGAGCGCGTTGGACAAGCTGGCGGCACAGCAAGGGCTGGGAAGCTGCATGAGAGGAGAGAGGGTGTGCCCGACGACGTCGCTGTCGTTCATGGGCATCACGGGGATATCGGGTATACGGCCCAGGCCACGCTTTCGCGAGGCACACACGGGGACGATACTTGAGGAACAAGTGAAAGGAAGCGATGTAGGGACGCAGTGCCCGACGTACCCTGACTGGACGATCGGGAGAGCGGCGAGGTGGGCCCTGCCTGCCCCACCACAACTGCACCCAGACCCCGTGCATATGCCGGGTGTCGGTATAGAGAAGGCACTCGTCACGTGCGCGACCCATCACAAAGGGAAGTGTGAGGCGTGCAGAGCACTCGTCCGAAGGGACGTTCCCACGGTAGAGATGTGCTGCCGGCACCATCACCACGCGAACGATGGGCAGCCGATCGCGGTGTGCACAGAGCACAGCACGACGAAGTGCGGCGAGTGCAAGACGGCGGCGGCGTGTTGCCGCAGCGGGCATCATGCCTGCCGCACGCATGGCAGAGGAACCTGCCAAGAGTGCAAAAGGCTCCCTACGCTGACGCAGAGGCGACCGGCGGCATGTTGCAGCCGCGGCCACCACCAGTCCAACAAGCCGAACGTCCAGTCAACCCCCGGACGCAACAAGAAGAAGAGGCCCTCCTCACCCACCCAGGTGGGTGTACAACGGGAAACGCCAGTAGGAAAGCGAGCGGCGCGAGCGCCGCTCGCGGCAACGAAAAAGGAGACGGCGACGACCGGACGGGCGACCAAGAGGCCGCCACCAACGCCAGGAACCAGCGAACGACCAGCGCTGAAGAAGAGGGTGCTCGGCACCCCGAAGGAAGGCCCGATCGCCGGCCGCAAGCGGAAGAAGACGAAGGCGACCACACCCGACTCAGGGGTGCATCGAAGGAAGAAGAAGGTTCCGAGGGCAAGCAGCTCTCAGAAACGACCGGGGACCACGGGCACACCAATGCCCTCGAAAGTGGAAAACGGGCACTCCTGCCTGCCCTCGTACTCGCCGACTCAGTCTTTGGAATCGCAAGAAAGCCAAAACCCGCTAGCTCCACAAATGCTCGACCTTGACGACGCAATGGCAGATGACGACGTCATCCGATAACCTGACTTTCAAGGCAGTGCGTGCTAATCCATGTGGTTCATGTACTTAAAAGAACTCAATGCTAAACGATGACGCAGAGGCGACCGGCGGCATGTTGCAGCCGCGGCCACCACCAGTCCAACAAGACGAACGTCCAATCAACCCCCGGACGCAGCAAGAAGAAGAGGCCCTCCTCACCCACCCAGGTGAGTGTACAGCGGGAAACGCCAGTAGGAAAGCGAGCGGCGCGAGCGCCGCTCGCGGCAACGAAAAAGGAAACAGCGTCGACCGGACGGGCAACCAAGAGGCCGCCACCAACGCCAGGAACCAGCGAACGACCAGCGCGGAAGAAGAGGGTGCTCGGCACCCCGAAGGAAGGCCCGATCGCCGGCCGCAAGCGGAAGAAGACGAAGGCGACCACACCCGACTCAGGGGTGCATCGCAGGAAGAAGAAGGTACCGAGGGCAAGCAGCTCTCAGAAACCACCGGGGACCACGGGCACACCAATGCCCTCGAAAGTGGAAAACGGGCACTCCTGCCCGCCATCGTACTCGCCGACTCAGTCTTTGGAATCGCAAGAAAGCCAAACCCCGCTAGCTCCACAAATGCTCGACCTTGATGACGCAATGGCAGGTGACGACGTCATCCGATAACCTGACTTTCAAGGCAGTGCATGTTGATCCGTGTGGTTCATGTACTTAAAAGAACTCAATGCTAAACGAACATCGACGCGGGCGGCATAGAGAAAGAATAGAGGCGTTCAATAGCGTGGCAACCAGCAGATCATCATCGCCACATCAAAGGTCCGACAAGAACCCGCGCTTTGCCCTCGAGGCAGGGGAAAGCAAGGGAGGGGTCACCCTTCCCAAATTTTCCGCAGACGACATCGTTTGTTCCGTTTTTGATGCACTGTACATTTTTAGTATGTAATGTGGGTACTGACCTCAATTTTTGTTTCTCAAATTTTGCAACGCAATTTTTGTTTCGCATATATCCAAAAAGCCAAATTTCGTTTTACGCATGTTTACTAATAACAAAGTTTCACCAAATATTAAAAACACCTTCCCTATACAACCATCACGAATCACAGGAGGTAGAACATACAACCATCACGAATCACAGGAGGTAGAATATGATTCATGAATTAAGCTTGAAAGCACGAATCACGGGACGTGGAACGTGATTCGTAGGACCGCTGAGCACAAAGTTACCTAGTTTTCAAAACACCGCAACGGAGCAAGCGCCCGGCAGGCATTAGGCTCGGTCAGGACTGATCCCTCACACCGAAGTGATCATGGGTTGCCTTGTGAGCGCTAGGTGCGCGGGGCTGAACTCAGGCTGCATAGTGGGTTTGCCGTACTGCCGTAGCATCGATCAGCGAGTAAATGTATCCATCCCTGGCCGTGGCGCTCGATGGCTTCGGTAACCGCATCGCGTATACAGACGAGACTTGACTCCGTACTTTGAGAGCGAATTCCGTCGATCATAGTGCAGATGACTGTACGCAGGATGATGCAATATTGCCCCTCCCTTCCCAAAAAAGGGGGTGGGGGGGCATACGGTTAGTGCACGTTCAGCAGCGTTGAGAAATAGTAACCTCATTCTGGAGGCCATCCCAGCCTCAGATTTAGAATTCTTTTGTTCTGATGGCTTAGAGTTTCCCTGAATCTTCAACATGGTCCCTGGAAAAAAAGTCGAAAAGGGTCCCCCCCCAAAATCGTCGTTGTACATATGAGCCAAATTTCGTTTCGCTTATATCCAAAAGACAAATTTTTGTTTCGCTTATATCCAAAAAGCCAAATTTCGTTTCGCTTATATCCAAAAAGCCAATTTCGTTTCGCTCATATCCAATGAGCCAAATTTCGTTTCGCTTATATCCAAACTTGGATATAAGCGAAACGAAAATTTGACTTTTGGATATATGCGAATTTTGCCCTTTAAACAAGCTGGAAAGAGTTGTAGGGGCCATAGGTCTCTCCGAGGCTCCTCTGGTGTCGAAGCTGCGGGCCTTTGCGGCTACGCATTTCTTTGCCTACAAGTATGTCTAATACAGTCTGAAAAACGGTCTAAAAATCTTGAACAGGTCTACGCCAACGCCGTGCTTGCTTTGATCAAGGACAGGAGCGACGTCTACGCGGACCTGGTCAAGACGCACGAGCAGAACCAGTTCTACGCGCACGGCACGTCGGCGTTCCTGCCGTGGCACCGGTGGTTCATCCTCGCGTTCGAAACTTTGCTCCGCGGCCTGCCCGGGTACGCGTGCGTGAACCTGCCGTACTGGGACTCCGAGAAGGACGCCCTCAACTGCCACGGGTCACCGCCGTTGAAGGACAGGACCTTCGGGGACCTGTACTCGCACGCGTACGACACGAACATGTGCGTGAACAGCGGGATCGGAACGTACCTCGAACAACACGGCGAGCTGGGCTGCCTCAAGCGGTCGCGAACGACCTCGATCGGGTTCGCCGGCGAGGCCCAGGTGCAGAACCTGATCGTCAACAACAAGTACTACCACCTTTTCTCGAAGCTGCTGGAAGACGGGCCGCACTCTGGGCCCCACAACTTCATCGGCGGGCACATGAAGACGATGCAATCTCCGTACGATCCTCTCTTCTGGATCCACCACGCGAACGTCGACCGGTTGTGGGCCATCTGGCAGGACTACCACGGCCACGACTACTACTCGAAGGAACAACTCACGTGGGTCCAATACACGGTGCACATCGATGAGCCCTCCGAGCGCTACGTGGTCGCCGAGGATTTGCAGCTCGACGTTCCGATGCCGTTCAAATACAGCACGTGGGTTGGGATCCCAGAGTGCGTCCGACACAACGTCACTATCCGCGACGTCTGGAGCATCAAGAGCCTGCCTGGGGGACACTCGTACACATACGGCGTTGATTCCCTCGCGCAGGTCTTGGGACCGTGCATTTTGGGCCCGTGGGAGCTCGTGACCCCAGGGACGCTGCCGATCATCTCCTGCTGCGGCGACGGCACGGTCGACGTCGGCGAGCAGTGTGACGACGGGAACATCATCGAAGACGACGGGTGCAACAGCCAGTGCAGCACGGGACCGCTGGTGCCGGTGCCGCCGGCCCCTGCGCCTTCGCCGTCTGCAGGGTACCCGACGGACTACACCGCAGCCGACTTGGCCGACGCCGACGAGGAGTGGGCCTCGAAAACCGTCGTGTTCGCGGACTCCGACATCATGGCCACGTACCTCAAGCTCATCGAAGAAGGTGCCACTATCGCCGAACTCAGCGAGAAACTCGCCCGCGAGCAGTGCATCATCCACGGGAACCAGGACCTCACCACCACCGAGTGGCTCACCATGCTCGGGAAGAAGCTCGAAGATGGCGCCTTCTACACCTGCAGCAACGTCAACGTCGGCGGCTGATGACACCCCCCCCGCCCCCCTTTTTACATAAGCGCCAGCTTGAAAGGAAATGCTCGACGATGCTGCCCGACAACGAACAGAAGGGATCCCAAGTGCTGTAACTACCGAACCACTTGTTGAACGGACGTGAGGTCATGCGGGTCTACCCCCACACGACAAATCACAAACACAACAGGTCGAAGTCCTGAGTGAGAAAACAACACACGGTGGTGTAAGCGAAGAACAAATCTGATGATTGCAATGTATTTGCCCCTCTACCTCTATATTTCCTCCCTTCCATTCGGAGTCGAAGCAGCTAGGTCGAGTATTTTCCCCCTCTTTTCGCGTCGTCCCCATCAGAAAACAACGCGATTCTGCCGAGGATCAAAAGACTAAAAAAGAAACTTTGACTCTAAACCCCCCCCCCCCTCGATCGACAGCAGCGATCTATCCTCACTCACCCGTTCAGATGGCAACAATACAGACAGCGGAGCAGCGCACGAACAAAGGAAGCGCCAGATCCGTTAGTTTTTCTTCTCTTCTTTCTTTTTTTTTTTGATTTTGTATAAGCACCTGCTTGGTTGGTGGTGGCACGTGGGGGCGTGGGGGGAGGAGGCACAACGGGGCCGTTTTGTTCCCCAATTGAGGCTGGTGCTTCCACGATCCTCAATCATTCTTCTCCTTCCCTGGTTGCAAGAAGACAGAGCTGTTGGGGGGTGTGTCCAGCTCCCGTTGGCTGTGCGTGGAGTCTCGAGGCTCCAAGAAAAAAAGCCAGGGGATTAGTTTGCGCTGCAGATTTAGACCAACGGTCTAAATCTGCAAACCGGGGGTTGACCGGGGAAAAAAATAAAAAAAAAGATTTGTCGGAAGAACGCAAAACACAGCGTTTCCAGGAAAGATAGGTGGGGGGGGTGGTATTTACACGGTGCACGCGAAGGCGCTGGGGGCGCTGGAGGGCCGAACCACGGAAACGAAAGCGCTGACCAAACCGCCTCAGAACCACCCCCCACAAACGGTCAATATCTGCAAACCCCTGGAACCTCTGAACTAATACCCTGTAAAAACAGGGGATTAGCTTCTATATCCACATTTGGACTGTCAGTCCAAATGTGGAAGAGCCGGCGGGGAAAAAGAAGAAGAAGAAGAAGAAGAAGAAGAAAAAGAAAAAGGCCGCTCCGGGTCCAGGAACGTGACGGTGAACCACAGCTTGCAAAGCTTGAGTCGGAGGCAGCACAGAGCCACAACCCCGTCCGCTCTGCCCTGTGGCTGACGTCTCGACGAGCTTATGTTCAGCGCAAGCGCCAAGCCCCAAGGTGCGCCAAGCCTTGATGCTTTAGTTTGGGAAATCGGTAGCCACTTGTCCCGTAGGCCCGTGGCTCTGCAGTACCGCCGAACACGTGAAGCTTGGCTCCCATGTAGCAGGCTTTCCCTGGTACTAGCCGGCGGGGAAAAAGAAGAAAAAAAAAAAATGGCACTCCGCCATCACCCAGGCCCCCGGCAGAGGTGGCCAAAGTGCAATCCGAGGCACTCAGGGCCCAGCATTGTCGTGAAGATACGTCGCGTCGCGCTGTGTTGAGCCCAATCCTGAGTGAGGACGCAAAAGCCGTTAGCGGTCCAAATTTGGAAAATGGGCCGGAAACCAAGCTAATGCCCTGGCTCTAAAAAGCAATAAAAAAAAAAAAAAGAAACAGAAAAGAAAGAGAGAGACACAGAGAGAGCGAACCCACCCCTCCCCAACCCGAGAATACACACACACACACACACACACACTAGGCCCCCCCCCCCCCCCCACCCCCGCCTTTGCCTTTCCTTTCCTCGGTTTCCCCCCCCCCCCCTTTTGCTTTTTTGTTTTTTTTTTTCCATTTCCTTTTGGAAAAGGAAACAGTCTGGAAAAAAGAGCAATGGGAGAACTTCCCCGGTCTCCCGCACACACAAGACAGCCGCCACCAACCGGGCTTTCGACGATGGTCTAGCCATTTCGTTGAGCATTCTAACTTTCACTCGAGAAAAGTTCAGACACCGAAACCGTCTACGCAAAAAGGAAGAAGAAGAAAAAGGCCGCTCCTGGTCCAGGAACGTAACGGTCAACCACAGCTTGCAAAGCTTGAGTCGGAGGCAGCACAGTGCCACAACCCCGTCCGCTCTGTCCTGCTGCTGACCGTCTCGACGAGCTTGTGCTCAGCGCGAGCGCCAAGCCCCAAGGTGCGCCATGCCTTGACGCTTTGGTTTGGGAAATTGGTACCCGATGGCCCGTAGCTCTGCAGCACCGCCGAATACGTGAAGCTTGGCTCCCGTGTGCGCAAAAAGGAAAAGAAATGCAATACGGGATCGTCGGAAACACAGAAAAAAGACACCTGAGGGTCGAGATGTGAGACGACGCTAAAAACTGGAGGGGTATGGGTTGGGGTTTCGGCAGAGATGATCTGTCGAAGGCGCGATTCGATGCTTGCGGATGAGGCAGCTTCTATGTGCCGGTGCAGCAGTCCTAGCGTCATGCTTAATCCGGTGATCCACTCAGACCACTGGAAGAGCACACAGCGTAGCGTGCACAGCAGCCAGCCACAAGAGACGGTATAAACCTATAGGATACGAGAATGAAAGACGAGTTTAGAAGAGAACACGACTCGTATGCACTGTATAGCTTAGGTGGAGGAGTTAAAACTCAAGTTGATTATGTAGAGGTACATCAAAACTGACGAAGAAGAAAGTGCGAGACCACTACGAGCGTCCTGCTGGTATGAGACCCCTCTGCATGGTGTTATGCATCAGCAGGTAAGCATCTCCTGATGTCACCAACACGGGCCTCCAACCCCAGCGAAACGGAGTGCCATGCTCCGGTCAGAAGAACGCTTTCCCGATGGATTTGAGCTCGCAAAACCTATATATTCACGGTCTGCTGGAGGGTGCAGTTCGCATCCGTGTATGCACATTATCGTGCTTTTGCCGGATTATTTTCCAGCCAAACCCACCCGGTTCCCCCCCTTTTTATTTTGGCATCCCTAACTTGGTGATGAAAAGAGGAAAAGGGGCACCAAGTTAGTTGGGATGCCAAAATAAAGACATCTCGCCCGGGTGGGGATCCAGCCCCCCCAGAAGCTGGAGTTAAAAGAAGGCGCGTCCGAGCCACCCAGAAAACGAAAACGAAAAAAAAGAAAAAAGAAAAACGCGTGCAAACGGGTGTGGCCGGACGGCTCGGTAGTTTTTTAAGCCTGCAGGTGTTCTGCGGGCGCGGAACACCGCCTGGGGACACGGCTCCCATGCCATGGAAACAACGAGTGACACCACAGCTACACAAGCGCCAGCTCTCGGAAAGGAAATGCTCGACAAAAGCTGCCAGACAAAAAAGAACCGGAGGGTTTCCCAAGTGCTGTGACTACCGGACGACGTGTGTTGAACGGGCGTGAGGTCATGCGGGTACGACACGACACACAAACCACAACAGGTCAAAAGTCCTGAGTGCGAAAACAACACACACGGTGGTGTAAGCGAAGAACAAAAAAGAGGGGAAGGACACATCAGATTGTGTTTGTATTGTATTTGCCCCTTTACCTCTAAATTTCCCCCCTTCCATTCGGAGTCGAATGCACCTACGTCGAGTATTTTGTAAACAATGCACCGTTGGTACTGAAAATTATTAGTAGCCGGCAGCGCACCACATGAAACTTGCCAAAATGCAGGTAAGTTCCGCTGGTGCGCACACAACAAAAAGCAGGGCGTGCGCCAAGCGCCAATCCGTGCTGATATCGGCAGCTGCCCTCCCCTTTCTTCCCCCCAGATTCGCTCTTCGCTTGCTGAAGAAGTGAGTCGGGGGGGGGGTGCCCAATGCTCTTTTCTGTGGCGGACTGGCCAATGACCACTTGTCATGCTCGATTCCCCGATGCCCTGAAACTGTGAGGGGGGAAACTGCTACTGGAGGGGGGGGGGGGGGGGGGGGGGGGGGGGGGGGGGGGGGCGGCGGGGCGGTTTAATTAGTGCACGGTGCACCAGTCATTGGAAAAACAGTGTTCTGGCTAGTCATATTACTGCTGAAAAGTGCACACTGCTGATTTGACGTGACTAGTCAAAACGACTTTGTCATAATGACTAGTCATTCTTACTTAGGGTCAAATATTCTACTAGTGATTCTTACCAGTGACTACTGCATTTGTGAAGGAATCCCTTTACAAGGCGTACTTTTTCTTTCCACAACAGTGGACTCATTCACTTGTAAGAATGACTACTGACAGTAGTCATATGACTAGTAAGATTTACGACCAGTACGATCAGTAGTAAGTGATTGGTAAATGGCATGCCCTAGTGCACCGTGTGCATACAGGTTATTCCTGCTCCCTCCTCGTTCCCCCGCCCCTTGCCTCGGAACCCATCCTGTTTTCTCTCTCACTCTTTCAGATACTTCTCTTGTAGAGGTCAGCGCAGTAGTAGCGATGGCTGTGGGAACCCATACAGGTGGCTGGGTGGGGGGCGGGGGAAAAAAAGGCCCCTGAGGGACTGGACGTGTTCACCCTGTTCTCTTTCTCTCTCTCTCTCTCTCTCTGTCTCCGAACGGTCGCGGCTGGCAAAGAGGACGAGCGCTCCTTTGAACCGGCACTCTCCCCCCCTCCTCCTTCCCCCGCGCCGACACCAAATTCGATGCTCTACCAAACCCCGCTACACGGTGGGGCCCAGCCTCAGAAAGTTGGCTCCACACGGCGCACTAGTCACGCCATTTACCAGGCACTTATTGCAGTTTTACTGGAGGGAATTGGCACAACAGCGGGTCCTTCAAACTTGCTTGATAACAAACCATCAGCAGGCCGCAGTTAGTAAGCACAAGGCAGCCCATCGAGTACTATCAACGACTAGTGCGCCGTGCAGCTTCTGAGGCGAGGGGAGGGGGGAATCGGAGGAGGGTTGTAACCCCCCTCCCGAGTGTGCAGAGAGTTGTGGTGTACACACGACGCACTTGTTATGCACATTCACTTGTCATATACCGCGACTCTTGCTATCCATTTTCACTTGTCACGGGTCATCTTGTTATAAAACAAGTGCCACTTGTCGGATCACTTGCTATGTACCAAGCGATTGTTATCTTGTTATCGCTATCCATTTTCACTTGTCACGGGTCATCTTGTTATAAAACAAGTGCCACTTGTCGGATCACTTGCTATGTACCAAGCGATTGTTATCTTGTTATCGCTATCCATTTTCACTTGTCAGGGGTCATCTTGTTATAAAACAAGTGCCACTTGTCGGATCACTTGCTATGTACCAAGCGATTGTTATCTTGTTATCGCTATCCATTTTCACTTGTCAGGGGTCATCTTGTTATAGAACAAGTGCCACTTGTCAGATCACTTGCTATGTACCAAGCGATTGTTATCTTGTTATCGCTATCCATTTTCACTTGTCAGGGGTCATCTTGTTATAGAACAAGTGCCACTTGTCAGATCACTTGCTATGTACCAAGCGATTGTTATCTTGTTATCGCTATCCATTTTCACTTGTCAGGGGTCATCTTGTTATAGAACAAGTGCCACTTGTCAGATCACTTGCTATGTACCAAGCGATTGTTATCTTGTTATCGCTATCCATTTTCACTTGTCAGGGGTCATCTTGTTATAGAACAAGTGCCACTTGTCAGATCACTTGCTATGTACCAAGCGATTGTTGTATGTGTGCAACTAGTTATTGGTGTGATCCGGTGGCCTTACCTGGCACAGCGCGTCGTTTGCCGCCCAGCGCCAACAACCGGCGAGACTCAGCGGACCGTGGCACTTTCAACGACAAAACAAGGAGGCTCTCCACTGAAAAGTGCTCGTGGCCGTTGTCTCGCAGCCGGGACGTGGCGCTGGCAGCCATCTCTCTCTCTCTCTCTCTCACTCACACCCCCCGCCCCCTCCCCCGTAAGTGTAAGCGCTTCGCAGATTGCCACCGTAAAAAGAAGACAAGTCAGTGCTGCCTAGCGAGTCGCAGTCACAATCAAGGGCGAGTGCCCTGAGTCTTTTTAACTGATTGCTCAGACACGGTTGTAGGGGGGGCCTTCTCCCCGTGACGGATTCGCCTGTGCTCTAGTAGCACGGGTGGTCCTGGCTGTGACGAGCTACGAACAGCCGCCTGATAAACAAGCCGCAGTCCTGTCTGCAGACACTCAGGTTCCGCGCTGATGATGGTCCGCCTTATGTGCCCGTGGCTTAAAGGACCGAAACACGGCGCAGACGGGACCAGTGCGGTGTTGAGCACATACCCATTCCAAGCACGTTCTTGCAAACTCCCCGTTTGTGTCACACATCACGTAGCTCACTTGACCTACGAACTTCAAACCCCCGAAAAGCTCAGCTCCATATCCACATTTGGACTGTCAGCCCAAAATTTGGAATAGCCGGCGGAGAAAAGAAGAAAAAGAAAAAAAAATTTGCACTCTAGAAAAAAAGTCCGCCCCTGGTCCAGGAACGTGACGGTCAACCACAGCTTGCAAAGCTTGAGTCGGAGGCAGCACAGTGCCACAACCCCGTCCGCTCTGCCCTGTGGCTGACCGTCTCGACGAGCTTGTGTTCAGCGCGAGCGCCAAGCCCCAAGGTGCGCCATGACTTGATGCTTTAGTTTGGGAAATCGGTAGCCACTTGACCCGTAGGCCGTACCGCCGAACACGTGAAGCTTGGCTCCCGTGTAGCAGGCTTTCCCTGGTCCCCTGGAGACTCTCCTCTCCCCTGCTTCGGAGAAAAGAAGAAAAAAAAAGATGCGCACCCGGCAAGAGAGCGAGCAAACTGATTTGGCACCTCAATTTCTTATTTCCTTTTTCTAACTGAAGCACGTCACCAAAACTCCTTGCCAAACAAAACAAAGGTCGCAAGACACCAACCTGATCGTCCTTCGGGATCGACGGTAACACAAAAAATGGCACTGCACCATCACCCAGGGGGTTGCCCTTCAGTGCAGTGTATCGTGCACAGGCCGAAAAAAGACGCAGGCAGCGTGTTTTGGTGGTGTGATCAGAGTTCCTGGCCGTGGAAACGACTAGTGGGAAACCGGTCCACCGGCCACGCACAAAGCCCCCGCTTTTGTTTCCATCTGTCTGCCAAAAGAGCTGCGACTCAACGATTTCCCGTGTTTTGTGGCAGGAGCTGCACACACTTGCTCCGTCCCCACGCCTCTTCCTCATTTTTATTTTCACTCTTTTTTTTTTTTTTTTTTTGCCAAACTCATTTTGTGCGGCACCGACCTGCCACGTTCAAGCTTGCTCCGACCACTGCACCCTCTGCCGACACTCGCTAGCCGTCGACGCTCATGACGGCAGCCCCATCCTGAAGTGCAAATACTGCCGACGCGTCACTGCTGCTGTGTGCGCTCGGATTGGCGCCGCTCAAGCGGCCGCCTTATGTCACTCGTT